>JANHGO010000857.1:9812-37561 GCA_024606505.1 Aquila spilogaster
CCACACAGCCACACAGCCACACAGCCACACAGCCACACAGCCACACAGCCACACAGCCACACAGCCACACAGCCACACAGCCACAGCTCTTCCCTTCCTGCACTGCCAGGTGACGCGACGCTGCTTTCTCCCGCTTTGCATTCGCCATCAGAGGCTCTGTGGAGCCACATGCCCGAGGCCGTGGGCCGCATTCCTGCGGGGATTACGGTACCCCAGCAGGAGCCGGGAAGGGATGCGGGCCAGAAGGGATGGGCGGGCAGCTCGGAGGGAGGAGCCGCGTCGTAGAGAGCACTGCGATGAGCACAGGCCGGGAGAGCTGCGCTGCAGGAAAGGGAGAGGCGGATGTCACACACACCATAGTAATGTCATGCGACGCAGGGCAACGGGTACCTAGATTCATCCTCCGTAGAGCTTGGAAACGAAGCCATTATTCCCACACCTCAACACTCATCCCTGTGCCGGTGCTGCCAGCAAATATGTAACAGCTGACAAGAAACTGCTCTGCCCGTTCTAGTGACGCGCACATTTAGAAAGGAAGCTCTTCCATCACTCCCACTCACTCCGTGCAGGCAGTAGAGTTGTAGGTCTATGCTGTAAGCTAAAAATCACACCCCTGCCCATTACCCACGAGGAGTGAATGATACAACCGCAGATGATGTTTCCCTACCACCCCCCAGCGTGCACGTTAAAAACATGGCTGGGTCAAGTTAAAAACCACAGTAAAGGAATATTTCAATTATAAAGTCAAATACTAAAATATACGTCTGAACTAAGAATGCCTGTTCTCCCTTCCAGCAGCTCATTTTATTCTAAATATCAGGTCAGGCTCCCATACCATATTGCCATCAGCCATAGCGAGGTGCATCCTTACATTGTTATGGCTGAGCATAACCCGCACAACTGTATGTGACCGCAGCCTTCATCAGTTCATGTTGCGTTAATCCAGAACTGGGCCACGGGTGGAACTCAGTTTCTTGGCTGCATCAGATGGCAGGCAGAGATTCTTCGCAGGAAGTGCCATATATCACCAAAACTGTGCTTAGGAGGTGCAAAGTAGTAGAAAGGAAAGAACACAAAACGTCATTTTCTGCTTATCTTGTCCTCTTTTGTAGGGCTTAAGAAGGAGATGGGAGGATCAACAGAACTGCATTTGTACTTACAGCTACTTCACCCGGGAGGGGAGATGTGACTGCAGACCCCTTGCAGATATCACCCTTAAGAAAACAAAATTGGTGCAACAAGAAAGTAACTCTTCAAGCAGAAAAAAGAAGAAGAAGAAGAAAGAAAAGCAATGAACAGATGCACAGATAAGCACTGACTTCAGTGGAGCTGCAAGGCTGAATTTGGCTTGAATTCTGTGAAGTACTTTCAAAGCAGGAGCATACTGCATACAAATGAGCCTTAAATAATTCGCGTCATTAACAGAGCTCCGAGCAGCTCATCTGGACTTTGAAAAAAGCTACAGCACATGTACATTTTTCGAATACCATTACGGACAGTCGTCCAGCAGCATTAAGACGTACACTCTATTGACACTCAGCGCTGCCATTAGAGACCCATCCTCCATCCCAGGTTATTTTCCGTATTGATCTTCTGATTTCTTGTAGACAAGCTTTTGAGTACCGCAGAGGTCAGCAACTCATGTAGGAATACCCATTAAGGAACACACAATTACTTCTTATTTATATTGCATCTTTTAATTTAGGTTTCTAAAAAAGCAGTCCTGTTTGTGTGGTGCAGATATCGTAGACAATTTGAACACTAAGGTATATCAAAGAAATAAAGATACCGGTAGGTAAATGGGTTTGTCCAGGATGACACAGAAGGACGCAGTGTAACAGAAAGAGATTAAAGGACCTGGATGCTCAGTTTCCCAGTTTAACCATTTCACTTGAATAGCCCCAAGCATGGCTACTGTAGGCCTGGAGTAAACTGTGGCCTCATACCGCACCTTAAATGCCAGGAGTCGCAGGGATGGTTCAGAACAGGCCAGGTGAAGAATGCAAGCTGTGCAAAGAGCCAAAGGTACAGCACGGTTTCATATGGACAAAGGTATTCGGCTGCCAGAGCAGCAGGAGATGAGGAATTACGGAATACTGAGAGCTAAATCTGTGCAGCAAAGTGCACAGGGGGAGGCAGGGGCAGGCAGCAGCCTACAGGCAGTTAAAGGGAAGCTGGAAGGAATCCCTAATGAAGGCAGGAATCATTCTGGGTGACTCAGAAAATTGGTATTCACAAAGAGAACTGAGAACGGGCAAAAATAAATAGAGATGCAAGCAAGACTCAAAGGCCAAATCCCTTTCAATAGCCCAAACACTGATATAATGTGAGCAACCAAACAACAAGTCCTTGTGCAAACCTCTCCCAGCTGCTTCCTGCACACCAGCCTCTCTTGGTGGCAATGACGGCTGCACGCAGCTTCTACTGCACCAGACGGAGCTATGCAGGCTGCTGCCACACCGACACCATCCTCCTTACAAAACATAGCCCTGGTGGGCCCCCTCCCACACCCCAGGCCCCTGGTTTCCCCATGACATCTCCACTGGCGCACTGTGCGACCTCGCAAACGCCCCAGGAGCCCCAAGGTCAGCTTTGCTTTCAGTAGCTGCCAGCTTCTGTGCGTGTCGCAGGCACACACACCGGTCCCCAACAGATTCCAAGTCCCAGTAGTTTCATTTATGGGTGGATTTATGCAAGCCAACTTCAGGTCCGGCCGCTATCAGCCTGAAACGTATGCAGGCAGCATTTAACTACTACTGCTGAACAGTGGTTCTACGAGTCTGACAGCAAAGACCAAACTACAGATTAGTTTCCATTTTTGATACGAATATAAATGTGATGGCTTTTTGCCTCTCTTTACTGATATTTCATTAAAAAGTAGTCAAAGAAGTTACAGTTAGATGTATTTGAACTGAGATCAGTGAGACTGAAGAGCAGGAAAGGCTTCCTGACAAGTGAGATCTATTAGTCAATGGAGAAATCTCCCAAAGGAGATGATGGGAGGACAAGAAGTGCTTTAGCAGAGCCAGCATTAAGTGCTCCTAGTGATGAAGCCAACTCCTAGAGGATTGCCATGAGACGCACTGCCTTCAGCGAGGGAGGATGCCTGCCATTAGCCTGCTAATGCACATCCTGGCTTGGTCTATTACTGTTTGGGAACATCTCATTGACTTAAAATTTCATTAACAAGAAAATACTAAAGACAATTTTCCGAGGGTGAGGGTGAGCCTTTGCAGCATATCTTCTCATTACAAGAAGTGAAGGGGGAAGAAATGAACAGTTTTCATAAGTGTTTCTGCCAGGATTTACCCACTACTCTTTCCTCAAACTACTTAAAAGATGCACAATTGCTGGATCCTCTCTGTCTTTTCTTCCCTGCAAAAGCCACCCACTTTCTCATCTCTATCGCTGTCAAATAAGAAAATGAATAACTAAATAAGAAACAGCTAGAAGTTACACAGAGGTTTAACACTGAGAATACGATGCTACAATTAAGGCAAAAACAACCGTTTAAATGCTACAACGAGGAAGAACATAATGCAAAAATAAATTTAGATGGAACTATTTTTCAAAGCTTTTGATGTCAGCCCAAAACCAAGAACATGAATGCTCTCCTCAAGATTCCCTGGCACTTACACACTGCACTGCAAAGCAGGAAGGCTGCTTCAATGGTTCAGCTGCTAACTTCCAAGCACTCTGTATTTAGACCTAAACGTAACCTTAATAGTAAATGTCCGAGGTCGGATGTTTATGTTGGTATCCTTTCATCAATTAAGGCATTCAGCCTCAGTTCTGCAGTAAAAGAAAGGTGTTTCCATGTACGATGCAACATTTCTAACACTTTAGAGAAGAAAATCCTCTGGCAGATGGAGCAGAGAGAGGAGGAAAGGACTCCTTTTTACCTTTCAAAGCAGGCTCACCTGTAGCACAACAAAGCCCGACAGCACTGCTGAACTGCGACCTCTGCCTCAACCACACGTTTCGTTTCTTCAGAAACACGTGAGATTTCACGTGACTGCCATTATAGAAAGGGGTACTTCGCAGAGCCCCTTCAGCATCGAATTCTTTCTCCCATCTCGAGTCCCTTGGAACCGGGGGGGCCCAACAGCAGTGGTGCTAAAGAAGCAGTGCTCCCCGGAAGCTTTGGAGAGCCAACAGAGTAAGGACGCGGTACCTTGAAGGACGGGTGACACGTTAAGGTTGCCACGGCAAACTCTTGGCGGTCATCCAGGCTTCAGCTCGTGCCGGTCATTGCAGCTGCTGGAACAGCTGTGTGGAGTTAGAAGCACCAACAGAAAGCAATTAGATGCAATATCTGATGACAGTGGCCCAACTTGTGTTACCTGCGCCTGTCTGTAACCCAACAATTAGATCCATCATTAGCAGCTTGGCTTAATTGTAACGTAGAACTTCTTCAAGCACAGACTTTGCACAAGATTTTACAATTACTGTAATTAATTATACAGAATCCTGAAGTGCCCTCTGTTCCACTGTTGTGCTGTTGGTTTTTTTCCTTCCCTGCGCTGACACCAGAGCTTGATCTTGTAAAGGAGCTGGACTCAGCTGGAAGAAAGGTCTCTTACATAGGCTGGTAAGCACACACACAGATGTCTTTTATATTTTATATAAGGAGAAACACGATGACGTTTTTAACCTCACCTAAGAGATGCAAAAAAGAACATTATTCCAACCCGCAGTCATTTTGCCCCACTCTTTATATGAATTACCTCTCTCCTGCTTTTTTCACCCTGCCCAGATGACTGCTGTTGGCTGTGGTCAGAGAGCTGGCGCTGGACAAGCTGCATCCCAGCCTGAGCCACCTACATGAATTTCAGCCAGCAAGGAAACGAGCCCCAGAATTGGTGTCAGCATCACTGCAACTTCTTAAAAGATATGCGGATGGAAGGAAGGTGTTACAGTGCAGAGCACTTCTTCTGGCTCAGCTCTCCAGTGGTAACTGCGGGATTACGGGAATGACACAGCACCCGCGGGCTCCTCAGAGCCACCCGCGGTGCTGAGCAGTATCACGTATCTTCTGTGGCCTTTGTTTCGCTTTGGCCAAAGGAAAGAGGGAGCCCTCTAGGGGCAGAAACACAAAGCCCTGGAGGAGCACTCGGATACCAGCAGATCCGTCGGCTTTTCCCATACTGAGACCCTCCTGCCCTTCCTTGAGATAGGAGCACGTCTATATCACTTATAAGGACTCTGAAACCACAGATGTATGCAGAAAAGCCAGGCTGGATAGAAGATTACAAGCTGTTTCCTGGGAGCGCTTACTCTACAGCCTAGAACGTGTGGAAAGTAAGGGTTGGTTTTTTTTTTCCCTACTGTTTGTGCAATCTTCTTCAGAGAACATAGAGCATCCACCGAACTGCAGACTCAGGTACTGCAGCTCGTCTGGCCCACCACAGCATAGCTAGGGGTTTTCTTCTGGGCTGCACAAAATGCTCGTCTCTGCCTTATTACATGCCTCAAGCACACAGTGAACTCTTGCATACAGCGAGCAGGTTTGCATTTGTCAAGGCATGTTCCAAGTATCTCCTTCCAAGAGCTGCTTCTGTCTGAAGCCTTAATAACAGCGGCAGCACTCTCATATTTTCTTATTCTAATGAGAACTTGAGGTTCTTTGCAAACAGCTCAACATAATAACAGGAGAACGTGGCAAACACCAACTTCAAAACTTCTCAACTGGAGTTAAAAAGTATTAAAAGGCATCTGACGAGGGCTTAGGAATTACCACAGTGCAAGAGGTAAAATACTTGGCAAGATATCCAGGACTGAAAAGTTCAAGAACAACTTAACACACTGAAGAAAAGCGGATTATGTTTGGGATGCCGACCCTCAGATGTCGGCATGGCTGCATATACAAAACTGCACCACCAATCCGTTGGTTGAAACAGGTAGCTGACATCCTTTACAATCTCTGCACAATTTACAGGTGACTTTCTGCATAACATAATGAAGATTACCCTTGATTTCTTTAAATATATATATACATACACATCCGTACACGCATACGGAAACATTAATACGAAAGCCTGTAATCTAAATCAGAGCTAACTTAACAGTCATCTCAGAGTCATACAATCACCAAGGTTGGAAAAGACCTCCAAGATCACCCAGTCTGACCGTCCCCCTACCACCAGTATTTCCCACTAAACCACGTCCCTCAGTACGACATGTAAACATTCCCTGAACACCTCCAGGGTCGGTGACCCCACCACCTCCCTGGGCAGCCCATTCCAGCGCCTGACCGCTCTTCCAGAGAAGTTTTTCCTAACATCCAGCCTGAATCTCCCCTGGCACAGCTTGAGGTCGTTCCCTCTCTTTCCATCGCTAGTTAAGTGGGAGAAGAGGCCGAAGCCCACCTCACCACCACCTCCCTTCAGGTGGTTGTAGAGAACCACAAGGTCTCCCTTGCATCTCGATCCAGATGCAGGCAAGTTTTTGTAGAAACGTGGAATCTCCTCCATTCCTATAGGAAATCCCGTATTTCTTAAAGTTCTTCTAGGCTCTGATGAAACACTGCTGCTCACTCTGTTTCCCAGGTATAGGGAACAGGCAATTGCAGACTGATCCGGCAGAGCTGAAGAACTGATTTCTGCTTAGCAAATCCCAGTAATGTTTCCTGCAGAACCTAGATGAAACCAGTAAGTACTGGTCAAGCTCAACCGATCTGCTCTACGAGAACTAAATAGTTCTCATTTGTGTCATAACAATTGGGCTGTAATTAAGGCTGAAATGGAAACATCTGCCCCATCACCACTGTTACTTCATTGCTTCCTACAGCCTGGGAAATGAGCGGCAGTGGGCTTTTCTGCAATCGCCTGCAAAGAAGCATATATTAAACGGGAATGGTTAAACAGGACATAATTATTATTGCTTGATCAAACGACTGAGACAGACAATGCTTCTGTATCATGAGATGTATATTTAGATGCATTGAATATCAAACAGCATTCAAGTTCAACTTAAAATAGTTTTAAATCAGAGTTTTATATTCATTTCCATGGACTTATTGGTTCTTTTGTATCCAAATCTGTCAGCATTGGAGAAATGCAGATGGTATTCCAGAGCAGAAGGTTAGCTATGAGCTCCGTTTTGAACACATGATCTATTGGAGATCCATACACTAGATGAGAAAGATAGCAGAGCCAGAAAGAATCAGTAGTGTCTGAATTTCACCTTCTACTCATCAAAAGGAGACAGAAAAACCAATGTGGGACACCAGCAAAGAGAAACAATGGTGATGTTCAGTTCATTTCTCTCAAATACCAGCTAACTGCAGTTGGAATGAGCTCGGATCTATGGGAAGACAACACTCCTTGCTATGATGTACCAAAAATGCCTGCAATGTGCTGAATGATTTTGTTCAGCTATTGTTGTTATCAACAAAAAGTAGCTGCAGCTGCCTTTGGATACTGGTGTTACTGAGATGATGGATTCCCATAGTTACTTTACATACTCATGAAAGAATAGCAGCAGTTAACCATGAAATGAAAGATATTTTCATGAGATTTAAGGTTTGATCTGAACTATGTTCACATACGCCCATGGCACTTCAAACGGAATCTACTCAACACTTATTCATGTATTTCAAGAAGTACCTTATCTGCTTTCCTCTGATGCAGCATCCTGGTCTCTTACTAGACTTCATTTTCCTTCTTCACTAAGATAAATGCAATAGCATTTCCGCAAACTGCCTGAAAGGCTGCACACTTCACATTCCCACGAGTTGTTTCAGATTAGTAAGCGCTATCACTGTCCTGCGGTCCTTACATCTGCCTTTCCTGAGGAAATGAAAACCAGCACTTCAGAAACCGTAACAGATCAGTTTCGCTTCCACGCTATTCTTATATTTGGAAGTTATCTCCATACTCAAAGCTTCCTCTGTGCTTTGCAGTAAGTTAATCCTACACGCTTCCAGGCCATTTCTTCAGCAAGCTCTTAAGTAAGCAACGAGTAGTTACTATCTCTGCTGAAACACGGGTTTTCTGATCGTTATCCCGTTACTGTAAGACATTAGGTAGTAGGCCAGACTTACCCTGCGTTATTACTGCTGTTAGCTGCTAAGAAAAACAAAAGAAAACTGAGATCAACAAATTAGAGGTACACAGGTGATTTCTATGATGGCTTTAGTAACATCGTGTTTTCAAGTGAGCATGTTCTGTGATCCCAAGGGTTGTCTCCTTCTAGTGCTCCTGCTAGCATCCGCTCCTGTAAAGACCCCATGGAAGAAAGGAGGATTTGGAGATGTTCACCAGTAGACAGGGAAATCCCTCAAAGATAATGCAATATGACCACTGTGCATCGAGATACTTGAAGGATTAAAATGAAAAAAACATAGTGAAGAAAAGAAACAAACAACACTTGAAATCACTATGCTTTATTAATACTTCAGAAACATCAGATCCTACAGCAGAGTTCTCCTCCTCACTTGTTTCCAGTCACTGCTTTGAAGCAATGTCTTGAAATATACAAGTAGATACATGAGGCACTGTGTGAATACAAAAGTGACAGTACAAAAAAAACCCCAACAATTAAACCTCATGCAATACATACATACAAATATATATATATAAAATATGGTAATGCAGCATAATACACACAAGCGCTATTAGAACAATTCATATAAACAAACATACAATATGCACAGCATGTAATGATCAATGGCAGCAGGTTTCTGACCTGTGTGCAGAACCAGTCTGTTTAAATAAAGAGTTCTGAGATACGAGAAACTGGTTAAGCCGCAGCTTATAAAACCTGCTGTGCTGCAGCTTTTCTGCTCTGAGTCACAAGTGCAGATTAATATACAAAATAAATAAAGACTACAGTTCTACAACACTCACCTAACAGCTCCTACTTCAAAGTCACTGGCCATCTCATTTTCATTCAAGGTTCATTAGCCAACACAGTGGCAAGAACTGTGCCTAAAGCAACAGTTCTGCTCTTGGACTACTTTAATACTGATAAGGACATGTTTTTATGTCAGCAGGAGTAGTTACAGAAGTCTAACTTCTAAATAAGCGAAGGATTGAAGCGATGTAGAGCAGATGCTGATGGAGGTACACTGATGGAGAGGCTGGTTAGCCATGTGGCACGCTGCAGTCACCAGCCTGTCTGCTCGGCCAACTAGGGCAGGAAAGAGAGAGTACTGAAGCAGTGGAGAAACTCAGAAGGCTCCTCTAAACACAGCGCAAATGGGTGAGAACACCAGCAGTCTGCAGGAACGGAACCCAGAGACAAGGAAGTTTCCCCAGCCCTGTATCTGGGATAAGAGCTACACTTACCTGAAAAAAGCTCAACTTTTCCTAGGAAATAGCGTGCAAATAAGAGGATTTTCTTCTTAACCAGCCAGTACTGGGCAATGCCAAAAATACAACAGTTATTCTAGCCTCACACCTTCCTAGCTGACATGGTGCCTTCTATACTCTCGGTGTTGCAGGCCCCCACATTCACTGTAACACAGATGAAACTAAAATTGTAAAAAGGCGATCAAATTGATTTAACAGCCAACATCGTTTACTGATTAAGCAGCAATTTTTGGGGAGGGGGACAAGGCAGTGGAGAGCAGGGAGAGGGCTGACAGTGTAAGGAGCCATAAAAGGTAGAAGAAAAGGAAAACGGGGAAGAGGGGAGATAGCAGGAGTGGCTTTCAGAAGAGGAAGTAAGAAGCGCAGTATCCTATTCTGTCAGTGTAAAGTTTTAACCCACAACAAAATAAACATCTGTCTATTACTAAACAGGACGTTCCTTCAAACACACTGAAAGTGTGAAAAAGACAGCACTATTCATCATCCAATGTTTAGCAGAATGTCTTTTAACATTAGAAAGAGCAACATGAGAAAGAGAAGCTTTGTATCTCATTTTCCTGAGGAGGTCCCCTTAAGATCCATCTAGTCTCCTGACTGTCATCTCCTTATCTTTACGCATCCAAAAGGAACTATCATCCCTTACACAAAAGGATAAATACTTCTTCCAGGGAGCGATGATCACACCTTCAAAGTCCATTTGCCAAAGTGACAAACCCTCCATGTGCCAAAGGTACTGCTGCACAAATGATAACAAATCAGGAAGTGATCCTGCAGATCAGGGGGGATATCCAGGGATGCACGGATATCCAGGAACATTTTATCACTACTATGTTCATTACGTGATATATTAATATCTCGCGGGAATCAGTAATCAGGATAATAGTTTAGAACATGATTACTGAATGTTCCCTCCGTTAGAGCAGTCACAAAGCCCAGATAAATTTAACCTTCTAAGGAGCTGAACATTTTCTCTCTCTTCAGACTAAAAAGCACATAACAAGACATGAAATCCCGACAGAGAGGAGTTTGTTAACAAAATAAATACTACAAAGCAGCCAAATTCATCTGCTGCGGTTTTCAGCTGACAGTCCACTGCAAACTCTTCTAGGTTGCACCGTTTGCATTCCAAGAAGCCTGAAAACAGTTCCTTCCCTATTGATTTGCTCCTCTTCTATTTGACAAAAGCTGCACCTTGCTAGATTTTCTGTGCTGCCAACACAGCTGTCTTTATTTTTGTGTCCCCCAGCAGCAGCATGCGCTGCCTGGAAAACACACTGCGCTAGTGGCACCGAAGAAGTCGAGGGGAAGGCTCGTGCCTGCTCGGGCTCTACACTGGTGGGTCACACCACAACAAAGGCATAAGCGATTCTCTGTAAGGTTTGGCTTCCTGTTTTATGTGGAGATAGAAGGTTATGACAAGACTCTATTGGCTTATTTTAAGGTGTTTTGAGAAGTGTCTATGACAGATACGTGTTCAGATCCACTCCGTGTTTCCATCTGATTACTTTTCAGCTGATGCGGCTGAAATCAACAGAAATAATATCTGCAGTAAAATCCAGTGCATATATTGGAAACAAAGAGAACGCATGCACAAAGCAGTGGGCTTAGCTTAGAGCTGTCCGTGCTACAAAGCACAGTCCCACAACAGGGCTGGCTGCTTTGGTGGCTAGATTCAGGGAAGCAGGGAGGACCGGCCTCATGGTTTTGGTGCCGTGCATTTTAAAGGCTATGATTAGCTTGGCAGAAAATGAATTGCTTTTCAGCACAACTGCAGACACGCTACAAACCTGTTCAGAAAGAATACACAAATGGTGCAGGTGAAGAAGTTCTGCACTCATTTGAAAGCCCATTTTTCTCCCTCTCCAGCCCTTCCTGAAACACATTCTGGTTATCGGGAGTTGTGTGCTCCTCGAAAAAGGGAATCAGATCATCACTTCCCAGGGGGATTTTGTCTGTCAGATAGCACAGGCCCAATTGTAGAAGGGACAGTAGCAGAACAAAGTAGGGAAATTTAATTCAAGCTTAACTAGAGCTACATTACACAAGAATCCTCTGCAATCTGCACTGCTGTGGCTAATATTCACCCCACCTTCTCCTTTAAATGTTTGCTTGATGCTTCAGTACTGTAAGAACAGAAGTATACCACGTCTGGTGCCATGCATTATGAATCTGCATCCACAAGAATCCCAGTAATGTAACTAACAAACATTTCACTTACATGAAGAGCAGAGCTGCAATCTTTAGGCTTCAAGCAGCTCTACTAGCTGACTCTATGAACGGAAGGTATTTGCAGGTTCCTTAACGATACGGTCTCCTGTGCAGCACCGTTTAGAAATGCACCTGTTCCTCAGCCACTTGTTTTGGAAGCACATTTTTGTTTGTTTTTCAAGGATTGCTGGAAGAGAAGTCTCACCCCCAAACAGCGGCTTTAAGCTGTCAACAGAAAGCAGGTTTTCCATAGCAGACAGCCAACTTCTCTCCAGAATTCGGAAAGCAAGAGAAGCACTTTTACACATATTCAGCGACAAAAAAAGGACATTTCAGTGGCTTTTCATGACAAAAGCTAATAGCACTGGAAATGCTTTTAAAGACAGCAATATCTCTTCTGACTTTGAGTTTAGATAAGTGTCTATTAAATGCTATTAAAGTCATCGCTGTGATTAACACTATTCAATTGCCAGCTCTGCTGTAACCACTCTGCCCAATTACTCATCCTATGAGAGCTCACCAGCAGCATCAATTCATTAGCACACTTCATGCCGTTACTCACGGCAGCAGCTGCAGTGACCAGTGACTGAATGTAAAGCAGTACTTTACATGTAAAGACACGTTAAAAAAAAATCCATTTGGTGGCATGAACTCCCAAGCCAGCACTGAGCGCTCAGAGTAAACCACTTCAGATGCTTTTACTGTGATCCCTTCCTGGGCTGTCTGAAGCCAGAGTTACCACATCTGAGTTTCGCCTTTCTAACGGGTGTGTTTCTAATTCTTCCAAAGCAGCGGTACTTCATGCTACGGAGCTGACGTTCGCGGCTCTATATTCCAGCCCACTTCCTTTTTAAAATAGCCATTAATAATACTTAAATGCCTTCCCCTCTCTTTTTCACTCCTCCATCACTTACAGGGTGGATTTGACTTAATCTCTGTTCTAAAAATTTTCCTGCCCTTCTCTCCTCTGGATTAGGAGGAAAAAAAAAAAAGAGAGAGTAATTTTTCAAACTGTAATCTCATCTGTGTCAGACCAAGACTTCACTACCCCAGGTACATTTCTTTGCCAGAGAGGGCAGGGTAGGAAAGGAAAGAAAGGTGGAAGTGTGAATTAGCCATGATCAAAAGAGGCACTGTACACCCACTGAGCAGGATGAGTAAAGCTAGCTTTCAACCAAGCACAATGTGAGAATTCGGGCACGCTGTGTTTCAAAGATTCTGGCTCCTCTAAGGGGTGACTTTCCAATGCTGGGTGTTAAAAGTGCAGCAGACAGCCAGCTGAAATCTAGTACAATACGAAAACAGTTTTTCACTGAACATTTGTCTTGAATGCTTCAGCTGATTTCTACAGCTTCAGAAATGCTGCAGAGGCTCAAGCGTCGGTTTTGATGCAAGTTCATCAGCAAACCAAGAGGAAAGAGGCAAACTGTCAGCTGGACACTGGTGGACAAGCATGACATATTGCTGTATTGCTGAGGACACTGGTAAGGCCTAGAGAGGTGAGATCGTTCTCTCACCTGAATTACATCATATTCTCATTGTGCTGAAACCGAGAGAGTGAATAAAAATCAAACAAAAAAGTGAATCACCAAATCAAACCCACCACCTGAAATCCAGGAATTTTTCAGAGGGATGATAAGGAAAGCCAGTGAAGCAGGTTAGTACTACAAACTAACAACCAAAAACACACACCACGGCCCTAAAATACTACACATAGCACCACTCCATATTTTGTCCGTATTTTGGGCTATCTTCTGCTAGAGCATCACTGTACTGCTGACACTTCTCGTAACAGTACTACCATTACAGCTGCTGGCTTCTAAAGGTGATATGCACATCACAAGTGAAAGAATGCATAATCTCTCTCCTAAAGCACAGCTTGAGAATTAGGTTTCTGATTACCACAGGCAGTTTTCTAAAAGGAACATTTCACTTTGCTTCCAATAAAAAACAAACAACAAAAAACAGCTCCAAATTTGACTGGATATTCTCACACAGCTGTAAGTACACGTTGGAATACTTTGTTTCTACAGTACTGTAAATCTTCACCAAGAGATTGAAATAAAAGGATCATTTCTAAGAATTGGACTTGTTCAGGCCCCCCACGTTTCAGGAAACTTCACACATTCCAGAGGGTGAACCATACTACAACTTGGCAAAACTTCACACCTCCCTTCACAACAGCTGCCCCCTCACCTGATAGCTACGAAATCAAACAATTCTGTATTATTCTTTCTATTCTAACAACAAGAACTCTGTTTCCAAGACACCAAGAGGCACTAGTGGTCATCAGAATTAGCATGACTGAGTATCAAGGTTAGAAAGCATAGCGATGGGAGATGGCAAATCCAAAGGGATTATTATGCAAGACTGAAGGCTTCCTGAACTGAAGTAGGCTCACTACAAAACTTAACACCTACCCTACTGGGTTACCTTCACAGAAAGCTTTCACCTATTTTACAGCAGTAAACTGCAGGATGGAAAAGTGGTTACAGCCTTGTTAGTGGAAAAGCAACTGTCACTGCACAGCAAAACAACAAAGTAATTGCCTGATTTGCTACAGAAGGAGATGGCAGCTCACAGAAGAGTCACTGTGTTAAACCCTATGATCATCCCTATTAACCCAACAAAGGCTCCAGTCACTGGAGGGCTGCACTGCCCACACCAGCTGATGGTTCAGAGACGGCACAGACAGAAACAGCTCTGCTGTTCTTGCCTGTGTTCTGTCATCTCAACTCTTCTATCTGAATTTCCTCCCAAAGAGACATTACTTTTCAACACATTTTGATCCACAGGACTGACGTATTGCAACATCGTGTGCTTCTAAGTTAGGCATACAGTCTTGCTGCCAGATGTAAAGCACTCCTTGTTTAGGTACAGAAATTACTAACACATTTGCCATTAAGCCTTCAGATCCTGCTGAGCTCTGCCAGACAGGCTAGCAAAGCAGGAGAAAACACGGCCAGGGGCTCTAGGGTATAAGGGATCTAACAGTTGCAAAAACAAAATACACATTCATTAAGGACTCCTTCATTGTTACTGTAGCTTGACATCTCCTTAAAAAGTTGTTTAGATCCACAAAGTCCAAGAAGAATAGCAAAATGAATCATCTAGTGATCAAAAGCTATCACTAAAATGTTTCCAGTTCACGTTACTGAATTTTCTTGTGAAGGTTGGACGTGGATTTCTTTTTAAATGAAAGTCAAGACAAATCAGATGATTACCGTATGATTACCTAGCTAGAGCTTCATGCACGGGGCGGGGGTAAGTCACAGTAAGTACTGTGAAGCTTATGCCACATGTTATGCAGTTTGGCAACAACAAATGAGATGTTTTCTTGAAACCCAGTTCCCACTAAAATCATTCATAAAAGTGAAAGAGTTAAGTGCATCACACATTAATATTAATGAAATCGAGTCACATTTTAAAAACACTATAAACTGGCTCATCAGAGTACGATGGAAGGCCAGCAATCCTTGTGTGAAATACTTAAGGCACTTGAGGACAGTCAGTTTTTAAAACCAGGTAATTCAGATGCCACTGTAACATTCCAATTTAAATAAACCACAACAAAATAAAGTAACACCGCAAAGAAAAAAAAATCCTCCAACTGCCAATTTCAGAAGCTAAAATAAAAATCGTATTCATTACAGTGCACAAAGAAGTGGTACAAACATAACTGCTAGAGCATACACATTGAAGGATCTATATCAAATGCAGCAACACCGTTCCTTTCTTTTCAGGCTGCCAGACAGCCAATAAAACACATTTGTTAGGAATAACCCAGTGCGGTTAAATACTGGATTCCAGTTTATTAACCAGAGCATCCCAGAAAGTAGCTGATTTTCTATCGTTATCACTTGGGATGTTTATAGTTAGCTTTTTTGCTCTGTCACTGGAGCAGTCAGCTTCATTTTCCCCTGTCCATACACACAAAATTAAATGTCTCTGCTTGAAGAAAGAGGCGATATCATTCTCTTAGCTTCATCTTTGGTACAAAACAAAAGTAACTTACACAGCATAATGGTGTGCGATCAAGCCTGTTCCTACAGACTACGCGAAGTAACAACCTTTTCTTTGATAGTGCCAGCTTCTCTACTCCCAATTCCCAAAGCAGTATCACCAATATAACATATAGCACTCTTCTTAAGCACTACTTCAAATTTTCACTCAGAATGCACAAACAGGCGCTCTCACCCACTAGCTTATACATACACTTCTTACCACCTCCAGGGCAGAGGGATACGACAGCAGTCCTGGGACACGTTTTAGAATTCTGCTCCCAGAGACAAAAGAGCCATACAGACCTCCATGTCTCTCCAGTGTTTTTTGAATTGAGTGGAAGAGAAAGAAAAGACAAATGGGAACTCAGTTAAAGGAGACTTTCCTTTTTGTTAAATGTTTGTCCATTTGTCGCTTTTCTCGACGCATTTTGCCTATTGCGTTATGAGGCCTCTTCAGTGGAAAGCAGTTCCTTAAGTGAACTTCTAAACGTTCTGGATTAAGCAGATTTTGTCACTGTGTGGCTGCAGCCTCACAGCTGAGGAAATTAAAGGGTGAGCTCCGAGTACTATCCCCAGCCTCAAGGCTCTTAGTGTCTCTGAGACAGTCTGCCAAGATGTCCTGTGGATCCCTCAAGAACACCACTAAAACAGTAATGTTGTCACTGGATCCATTTTCCTTCGCAGCAGCCACCAGTCTTTCTGCTGCTTTGAGACCCACTCCTTTGGTTTGCATTAAATGATCTAGGACTAAGTCTACGACCTCATATGGCTTGATAGCATCAAAGAATCCATCACAGGCTAGGAGCAAGTAATCTTCAGAGCCAGTCAGGTCAAAAGAATCTCCATCTGCATCACCGGAGATGTAAGGTTTTTGACACACATCACCTAAGACAAATGACCAAAACAAAGGCTTCATTACTTCAAATATAAACATTTCTTCACCCATAATTGCTTTTAGTGCCCTAAAGGACAGACAGATCATACTCCAGAAATATCTGATACCAGACCAGAGCAGTGAAAAGTAGTGAATTCAAGGTAGAATGCAGCAGTCTGATTTAAAAGCTGTATTTTTGGTTCACTCTTGACTACAATAGATATTTAAACACAAAGATAAAGAAGCCTGGATGAACATTTTTTTCCTTCTTCCACTTGAACACAAGAAATACTCTTAAGTTTGCTGGAGAACAATAGGGAGCAGTGTCAGAGACACCTTCAAGAAGCCAAAGATTTAAATACTTTGGAATGTCATGTCTAGTATGTAAAACAGAATGGCATATCATGCTTATGGTAAAAGCAATAAGACTAGATAGCTTAGACAGATATAGTCAAACCTTATGGCAAGGTGGTTCACTATTTGAACAATGCTGAGCAAAATGTTACTTACAGTTATACAGCCTCAGGTGGTACATTTTAATAAAGTTTGATCTAAACTGTACTAATGCCGATGCTCACCAATTGCTCTGGAAACAGCCAAAGTGCCATTAACCCGCCAGCAGTCCATGTAGGTTACACATCCACCCAGAGCCTCAATACGTGCTCTCTCATCCTGAAAAACAGCAGAATACATATTTTATACCAAGAGCCTTTTGAAAAAGCAGTCTGAATAGGAACTGAAGTTAAGACTACCAGGGCCATCGGTACTTTCAAGGCGGTCATGGAGTAGAGATTGCCTTTTCATAACACAGGAGTGGATGAGGGGGCTGGAAATAAAATCGTCGTTCTCCAAATCCTACCACACTATGGAAAGTATGTAGATCACGAAACACGTAACGCTTGGTTCCAAAAGGATTCAGAGACATTCTGACAACACACACAAAAGGAAAAAACAATTAAAGATTCAGACTTACTTCTCTCTCCGGTTTGTGAGGTTCCATTAATGTCACAGCATTTCCTTGCCGCACAAGCATTACCTGCGAGTCCCCGAGCCATGCTATGTGTAGCTTGTTCCCTACAATCAACGCAGACACACCTGTTGTACCACTCCGCAGCCTCTACAGAAGGAAACAGGTTTGTTAGATGAATATTCAACAAGCCCTGCTAAGTTCCACAGCAAAACTACAAACTTAAGTTTAATGAAACTTAAATGCAGTGCAGTAGACCTGTGATCATAATTCCAGTACATTTTAAAAGGTACTATATATATATATAAGATGCATATAGATCTATACAGATACATTTGAAATAAACTATTTATTCTAGCATGCAGGTAGCTCATACTGCCTTATTCACTGTCTTCCCTCTCCGCTATTAATTCCATAACTGTTCAGTTACTGCTGTAACAAGAGCTCTCATAACAAGCATTATTATAATAAACCATCCTTCCATTGTGCAGATTTGAAGAAAAAAATATTCATCATACCAACTCGATTCAAAGCAGATCAATACCTGAAGAGTTTGGTTTAGGTCATAGTTACAATTATAGAATGCATTTTCATCTTACTATATCACCTGTTACATTAAAGGTAGAAAGAACGAGGAAGAAGATGAAATCCCTTTTGAGGTAAAGAGTAGGACGACAGAACACCCAGAGACAGCCTAATTCAGGCAAAGAGCAACGTTCCCTCAAACAATTGCTTATTTAAAACACTTAACGCTTATTTTTGATCACTCACACGCAAGCACTGTCATTTTGCTCTTCCTCAAAAAAGAAATAATTTGATCAAGCATTTTCACATAGCATTATTTCATAAGTAAGTTGGTAATTCAAAGATACTGTACTGGCAGAATCTTCCAGATAATGCAATTGTCCAATAGTTCTTATTGTTATTTGAATACAAGGGAATTAATCTCTACCCACTCACCTCTCTTTTGGCTTTGAAAAGAAACATTTCATCTGTCTTCTGGAAAGAGCATTTCAAGGCCTCAGCTGGATTCTTAACAATCTCTTCGTGTAGCCCAACATTTACATGTAAATGAGTTGCTGAATAATTGGCAGCATCCACTCCACCATGGCCGTCAAATATCGCAAAGTAAGCACGATCGATGTCATCCTTTTGCAGGGAGCAAAAAAGAGGAAGAAATATAAATGTTCAAAAATAAAATAGCTCCTACAGTGGTAACAGCAAGCAGAGTTCTGTTCTGGGCTTTCTTCCATATGATGTTGCACAGGTAAGGACAATTTAAGCCACTTAAGCCATGTGCAAAATGGATGAAGTGGGTACTCTGCAGGGGAATTACTTTTTGTTAGTAGATGTTAGTAATTTAACATCCTTGAAGATTCTAGAATTGAAACAGTACAGAGTTAGTTACGCAGTTCCACTCCAGCTTCATTTATTGGCACTCGTCCTTGTTTAACTGCTGTCCCTCCTCTTTTTTTTTATTAAAACACATCAGTTACCTCCGTCAGAAAAACACTACACCTCCAACAACACAGCAATAGATAACTTTCAATACTTCTACAACACTTATGACACAAAACCTGAAGTCACAAGAGCCTTCTTTATCAGGGCATTCGTCAGGTTAATTAGCCCCTAGCAGGTTAATTAGCCCCTAGCAAACAGAGTAGGTACTTGCTCCAGCACAGACATGATAAATACCACGTGGCAACAAATCCTTACCATTTCACAGATCGCCTATCGCTAGATTACTGCATTTATAGCAGTGTTGAAAAGCTAATAAACTGCTCTCCCCAGCGTTGTTCAGACTTACTGCTAAGCCAAACAGCTGATTGAACTCCGTGAGGATAACGTGGCGGTCCTCCATTTTCCGTCGAGTGTTACGGATGGCATGGATGGAAACAAGCAGGAAGCGCTTCAGTGGCCTCAGCGGTGGCAACTGCTTCTGCCATTCAAAGCAGACATCCCGAAGTTTGTTAAAGAAGCAGCGCTGCAGCGACTCTCCATCCAGCACTGGCAGCACAAAGACAAAACAGCTGTTGTGCCTTATCATTTACCCTGTCCTTCCTTCAAGTTTCTTTCCTTAGAGCTACATACACACACTCAGCACTCTGCCCCTCCAGGCTCTGCAAGGCTCCAGAGAATCACATGAAAGAAGGTGGCAATAATGGAAAACAGTATAACATTAAGGATAAGGAAAGGTTCTTGTATTTAATAGCTCATCTTCAAAAAAAGGTTTATCACAAGGGTGACTACATTGAAATGCAATTCCAACGAGGATTCAAAAAATCTGCCTGTTAAACTAGACACAAATGATATTATCTAAGTAAAACACACGATGTTTGGTGATAGAAGTGCACTCCTATTCAAAAAAGAAGAAGAAAAAGAAAGATCAAGTAGGCAGAAAATCCATCCAACTGGATAAGAGATTGTTCTTGGACACAAGCGCTGAAATAGCATTAGCCAGACTTTGGGTTATATCCTACTGAACCACTTCCACTACAGCAACAAGGAAGTCTAAGAATAGGTTTTGTTGAGGTCAATAGCTCAACTCATGGCTGAGCAGAGCAGACTCAAATTTTAAGCTGTTGTTTTTATCTTTTTAAACACACAGGGCTGTAAAAGCTGAAGGGACAGAAAAGAACCTGCAGCTTTCCTGCTTTGTCATGACAGAGCAGAAAATGTAAAGACCCACCGGGCACAGCGCAAAAAGCTCCAGGCAGACACTCAAATCCATTTCTGGATTGGTCCCAAAGATCAATTAATCCAAACTCACTGTTCATCAGACTGAATGATTTGGTTTTTGGCACTGTGTGAGAAGCTCTTAACCAACTAATTCAGGAAGCACTGCGGACATTTCACTCGTTAATTATTTTTGGAAAGACAAACTCTCCTCCCTTTCCAGAAAACCAACCCTCGCAATGAGTCCAGGGCTCCAGGCAGCACATTTGCATCTTGCCCACAAAACGAGCACAGCTACCTCACATCCCACAAATACCTGGCGGGAACAGATGAAGTTCTGTTCACTGCTGCTTACAGACAGTCGAACCAGATATTCTGGGGAACGTTTCAAAACACTGAAGTCTTCCGATGGACGGCCTCTGAGAAAACCGCGGAAGGAGAAAGTATACTTACAGGTGAACCTTTCCTCATCTCCTTCTCCCTGTCTTTCCACATTTTCCTTCTTAAATTCAGTCAGGTCTGTTCGGAGAACTTCATCAACTGCAGCGTGGATCAATGATGCTGCAAGGAGTGGCGGAACACCTCTGCCGGCAACAAAAGGAAGGGGATGAGAAATAGTATTAGTTCAGACTGAACTACAACCTCACTGTTCATGACTGCCGACCTCAACTCAGAATTAAGAACACGTCATAATCAATCATTAATTTCAACTTTATTAGGAAACCAATAGAAGAAACCGTGTTTGATATTTATTGATAGAAATGCTGAGAAAGATCCTCAGTTAGACAAACACCTTCTCAGGAATGCAAAGAGGAGGAAGCGTATGAATCGTGTTTTCAAACCGTTGTTCAGTCCCAGATAGTATCCCATTCTCTCGAGCCCTTTGATGGAAGGGCTGCCCTCAGCTCCAGGCTCCGAACACAAATGCTTTGTCGTGACTCACTACACAACAGTTCCTGCCTGCAGCTAACTGCCTCACCGCAGGCAGCACCAGGATGTGCGCATGGTGGTACACACACCCCTGCAGAAAGGTTACTTGGGACTCCAATTCCCTTCCCTCCATGAGGAAAGCCACGCTCAGTACTGACCTACAAACTCTTCACACTCAGTTTGTTCTGAATGGAAGTTCTCCGAAGAAACCTTTCTCCAAGAAAAAAGGGGCAGAGGGCTGGCGCTGGGAAGCCTGCTAAGAAAAGGCTCCAAGAGTTGCAATGCAACTGAAGCTTCTAGGAAAGCATCTGGAATACAGTAACACTATGACATCTGCCAACTCACTCCTTTGTATGCAAAGCTGTACGAAAGCTAAGTGCTTTAGAGGAAACACACTCCTGTCTCTGTGCTTTTGAATCCAACTTTAAAACGGAGATACTGGAAAACAACTCTTCTATGTGCTATACTCCTGTGGCCGGCACCAACAATTACAGTACGACACACATTCCAGACATTTTTTATGAGCACAATGAAAAATAAGCGTGGACATCCATAAAAAGAACTTTATCTTTTGTTCACGTGGTGTTCGATGCCCACAAAGCACCGAATTATGCAAACAAAGCAAATAACATAAAGGCATCTGCAGCACATCAAGGACAAGATGTTGTTCTGCCAGAAAACATCGGTTTAAGGGTTTTAGGGAGTAAGATCTGGTGGGAGCAGCTGGTCTCTGAAGGGGTTCGACGCAGACAAGCGGCAGAAGGGCGGGGGGGAGAAGACTGTGAGCTTTTACATCCCTGTGACAACATTCTGAAACGTATTTTGCCATTGTGTTTCTGAAAGAGAGGCCCTGCGATATTCTCACAGCCACACAGGAGTACCTCCCATGGCAGCAAACAGAAAGCACTGTGCTAGTCAGCAGGCTGCTAACAGAAGCATGTTTTACGCTGTGCATTCGGTGGCAAGGATGGCCTGCTTTAATGAGTCATTTCAGTACTTCAGACAGATGCAACGTTTGCAGTCCTTGCAGCACTACCTGCAGTCATAACACATCATGGGAAGCCAGAAATCGGGTTTATTAAAAAAAAAAAAGGAAGAAGAAGGACTAATAGGTTTAGAAGAGTCAGTTTCTTTCCTACAAAGCCCTGACCTGCTGAACGAGGTCCCAGAGAAGACCCTTAACCAAAAGGCCACGTGCTTAATGCCATAGTTCACAACCCCCGTATAAAACTCTACTTACAGGAAGCCTGTAACAAGGAAAAGGTTTACAAGTTATTATGTCACATCCTTCAACTTTGTCCAGTTGCCACCCAGCTCATCAGAAGGAAATTCAGAGGTTCCTCAATACCGATACATCTCACTGAGCATCATTTCCTATGTATTTTCACTTCATCCATCTCCACCGTTTTGCAAATCTAAAAAAGGAAACGGCTGCTTGCTGGAAGGGGTTTGCTACGCGGACACGACAGCGGGCGGGCGGCTGCTTCCCATGGACCAACGCAAGGGAAAAGTTTAAAGAAACCACCCACGATAATGCCCATTTAGTGAAACCTCAGCTCTGAACAGAACGCATCTCCGGATTATTCTGTAAGCTCTGCATTAGTGCTGCCATGTCTGTAAACCCGTTCTTTGAATAAAGCTCAGATAATCGGGGCTCCAGGGCAACGCTATCTTCCATTCAGCTCAGATGTTTACTGGTCCTAATCTCATCCCCTGAAGCAGAGCTTCAAGAGCTAACAAAACATAGAATTAAAGGAGAGTAAGAACTGCTGCTTCAGTGCAGGCTCCAAGGTCTCACTTGTCAGGAGAAAGGCTGGAAGCAGAGGCAGTACCTATGGCAACCGCTGCAAACGCAGAAGCCCACTGCAGTTACACTAACAAACCTCAAACCTTTTCTGTAAGCAAAGACACTGCCACTTCTCGTCAGAATCCTCCTTTCAAAGCAGCACAGGAACCCCGCTGACCACTGAGCCAAGCACAGCTCAGCTTTCAGCCATCAGAAGAAACACTGTAGCTGCTTCCTAAGCCAGAAATAAGCGCGTGGGGGGGAAGAGGGAAGTCGGTGGGGTTTGTTTCCTGGAAGGAAGCAACAACCTCTTAAAAGCCTTAGAAGAAACGTGACAGTACCATTACTATGGCATACACAGCACTACTTACTTAGCCTCAGCCCACATAGGCTGGTAGTGAACAGCCTGAGAATTCCTCTGCTACGGGCTATTTCTTCACCGCCAAAAAGGGTGTGTTTTGACCACAGTGAAAATTTAGAAGAAAATTAATGCACACTGTAACAGCCGAGACGAAGCACTGTAGCTTCAATGGCAGCTGAAGCTGGAACGCAGCGGCTGGGGCAGAGTTCATACCCTCCAGCTACTCCGTGGTAAAACAGAAGCCTCAGTTTAAAGACTTGAGTACAGATGAAAGCATTAAGTCAAAGAGTAAGGCCTCAGCTACGACTGCGCTTCTTTCGAAGGGCTGAAAACACAGCACAGACCTTCTGCCGTGCTCTGTGCACACAGCCTGCGTCGGCTTTGAGAAACAGCATTCTGCAACAGCCGGCAGACTCCAAACAGCTGCTCCTGGAGCAGAGCAGCAAGCTCTGTGTGATGCGGTGCAGGGTGCCATGAGCCTCATGGCAAGGCTTACTCAAAGCCTTCCGAACGCTTCCTCCTTTTTTTGGACAGAAAATAATCCACGTTCCCCAGCGTGCTCCTTCCGCAGCCATGTCAGGAAATCTCTTAATGACGACGAGGTCACTGACTGCACTGCCTATGTCTGAGGATCACTCGCCACTTTTCACAGAAAAAAAGAGCTACAGATTTTCTTTCAAGACATTAAAGTGCTGCCACTGTGCAATCCTCTTCTCTCAGCAGTCCTATACATACAGATACATACACACACACAAGCTATAGAGAGAAGTATGTATAGGCTGTGATGAAGAGATGTTCTATCTGCCACCAAACGCTTCCAGCTTCAGTCAGCAGCAGCAGAGGAAGATATATTTTTGCTCTCATCGGTGGCTGTAACACCAGAAAAGCACACACAGTACAGCTCTGCCACTAAAGCAAAGTTCGTCACTGCAGACTCAGTGTGTGTTTATAGCACATTACAACTGCATCAGCAAAGCATTTTTAATGCGGATCTGCAAATGCCAGCGGTTCTCTAGCAAGACTCTGATGCTGCTGAAATAACACCAGCTCATAAGATTTCCTGATTAACAAAAGCTGCTTGTATTCAGTATTTTCTCCCCCGTCTGCGGCTTTTGTTTCTCTCCTCCAGATACAGGATCACAGAATGCCTTTGGTTGGAAGGGACCCCATGGATCATCCAGTTCCAACCCCCTGCCACAGGCAGGGCCACCAACCTCCAGATCTGGCACTACATCGGGTTGCCCAGGGCCCCATCCATCCTGGCCTTGAACACCTCCAGAGACAGAGCATCCACAGCCTCCCTAGACAGCCTGTGCCAGCACCTCACCACTCCATCTGCAAAGAACTTTCCCCTGACATCCGATCTAAACCTTCCCTCGAACTTAAAACCACTCCCCCTTGTCCTATCACTGTCCACCCGAGTAAAAAGTTGATTCCCCTCCTGTTTATAATCCTCTTTCAAATACTGGAAGGCTGCAATGAGGTCTCCCTGCAGCCTTCTCTTCTCCAGGCTGAACAAGCGCAGCTCCCTCAGCCTGTCCTCATAACAGAGGTGCTGCAGCCCTCTGAGCATCTTCGTGGCCCTCCTCTGGACCCTCTCCAACAGCTCCACATCTTTCCTGTGTTGGGGGCCCCAGACCTGGATGTAGAACTCCAGATGGGGCCTCACGAGGGCAGAGCGGAGAGGGACCATCCCCTCCCTGTCCCTGCTGCCACCCCTCTTCCAACGGAGCCCAGGATACCATTGGCCTTCCGAGCTGCAGGTGCACACCGCTGGCTCATGGTGTGTCATCCACCAGGACCCCCACGTCCTTCCCCCAGGGCTGCTCTCAAGGAGTTCTTCTCCCAGTCTGTATTCCTATCCGGGATTACTCCAACCCAAGCACAAGACCTTACATACACAGCTCAAGGAGAGAGCTCTGAAATCCCACAATGGATGGGAAGTTAATGACATTAAGTCTTTCCAGCAGAGAAACGCTGATGGAGTTAGAACAAAATCAAATAAGCATAAGAAACAATGCCACGCAATTGCAGTCTTTAAGAATTCCATCTTCACATGTTATTCTTTTCCAGACTTTTCTTCTGAAAACAAACAAAAACAAAACCACGGGAGCAGCAGCTTTAGAATCCAGAACCCACCGGGTCAGGGCCTGCAGCCATCATCAAACAGTTCTTACTGAACACGCGCAGTGAGGGGACACCTGCAATTTCCATTTCATTCTCAGCAGAGAGGAAAACCACAGAGCAGAGCAGGAGAGGCTTAATTCCATAGAAAAACAAAATCACTTCTGAACTGAGCACTAACTCTGTCATTTCAAAACTGAGTATTTCTCTTCTCGACGCTCAATTCAAACAGCAGCAAAAAGGTGCTTCACTCCAATTACGAGAGCAGAATATGCAGGTTCATGGGAAAGACAATTTCACCCGACCAAGCACGGCCAAAGAAACTTCAACGCAAGTCAGTCCTCTACATACTGCCGGAGCTGCCAGAAGGATCACTGTGTGCACACAGTGTGAGCTCCACGTCTTTCCTGGCAGAATGAGACACAGCACGAGATAAACTCCTGAAGCTGCAGTGGACAAATCAGTTGCAACAGAGAACAAACTGGTTTGAGCATCACCCCAAATTACCAGAGTCTATTTGTTAATCATTCACAAAATAACTAGTGAACAGCAAAAGCACTGCATCCCTCCTGTGCATTGGTTTTATCAAGGTTTCCAATTCTAACACTATGAATCACGAAGAAACCAGCACACGGGTGGTTCCTGAACGCAGGCGTTCCTGCTAACCCACGCTTGCTTTCACGGCTGAGCACAACTGGTCCCATGAAAAGCAGAAAGTTTGTTGGTAGCCATTCACACACAATTCCCTTTCCTGAAGCAAATGGATCACCAATACCATGAACACGTTCCTAGCAAAGAGCAGTACCAGAGCATTACAGTAACATACGCTGTGCAAAAGTAGGGGTGAGAAAGTAAACTTGGGGCGGTTCATTAAACGCTGGGTTAGGAACAGCGTTCACAGAGGACACCAAAGGTTGCTTTTAGAGGACATTGGGTAAATCAGACCCAAGATAAGTCCCTCCCCCAACTGCATGCGAACATCACATAAAAACATTAAAATATCAGAATTGCAGAATTAACAGTTGTAACAGCAGCAAACTGCTGCAAATACACCACGGCAACACCTTGGGCGTAAGCATTACAGTGCAGAGCACAAAGACACAAAACAGGATGCTGAGGCAGCTAAGAGATGAAGCACAGCGACTGGCTCAGGAAGGGCCACAGCGGAAAGCTGCAGCTCACAACTGTTACTGCAGTGAAGTCTGCTCGAACAGGAAGCCTGCTGGAAATCCGCAGTGCTCTTCTGCTGCGTCACAGGATGTTCTTACAAGTTTCAGCTTCCATCAAGGCAAAGGAAACATTTCTGCAGTAGGGCTAAGATTTCCTCTTGTGTTCAGTTTCAGTACAGGGCAGTAAAGTTTCAGGTTAATTTCTAAATGTTTGGAAATCATTAACGGACGTCTCATTCACACTGATCCATTTCCATAGGTCGTTGTGAGGCACGCCCTGAGCTAGAAGGGTATTAATAAAAATTCCACAAAACGAGAGGATTTCAGCTCAGCCCAATTCTTCAGAGTTCTACGTCAGTATTTAACTCTGCACAAGGCAGGCGGTTCCCTTGACTCAAATTATCCAAAGTTGAAGTGCCTGCAAAGATTCTGTAGACAGAGGTCTAAATCCAGTGAGGAAGCAAAAGTGTTGCCTGCCTCAGAGCGCTCGCTGCACGTGCAGAAGATAGTTAAATAATTCATTTTAGATTAGTGAAGACACGTAAGAGGGTTAGCACCAGGCATCCAGCTCCTTCCGTGCAAGCCACGTGTGCAGCCTTACGGATACAACAGCAGACGTGTGGTAGGACAGTCCAGCCAAGACCAGCAGGGTGCTGTACAGCCTGGTACGGGTCTGGAGCCACCGTGTCGCGAGGGAAAGGTGGTCTTCTTCCCTGGCCTGACTCTGGAAGTTCGAGCCTTCAGCTCAGACAGTAACCGTGATGTTACGGTCAGAGTTGGTGGCTTCTCTGGGTTTCAGGAAATGCAGACGATCACGCCTTTCCTAACCCGAAGCACAGTGCACATCACTTCACCTGCTGAAGGCTGCGTCTTGAACTTCTTCTTCAGTGGGGAATTCACATGATGCTACTCCACATGGACTGCTGCTCTGAGCTCGGCTTATAGCGGTGATGCCATGTCTCCCCATGGGTAATGAGGTGATGGAGGAAGCTGTCACCTTCAGCCTCATGTTGTTTCAATAGGTCCTGGCAAACCTGTGGGAAACTCCTGGTGCAAACTTCGCAATATCCCAATATTGCCACCATCATTTCCAATGTCCTGAAGCCGATATTCAGCTCCATACGCGGTTCCCTGGTTGTAATCTGATAATTAATACAGATGAGCTAATCAAGAGATTCTCAGTTTCGTTGTGTGATATCCATGCATGGCTGCCTGGAACGTGGCTTGTCTTCACATCGCTGTCAGCACTGCTGAAACGTACCACCCACTGCAGCACTGTGCTCACACGCACCGTTTGGTCTCCAGAAACGTTCAGCAATCGTCGATGAATGCTGAT
>JANHGO010000858.1:0-37555 GCA_024606505.1 Aquila spilogaster
CTCAAGGCAGCACGTAGTTTACTGCAGGTTAATTAGCACTGGGTCACATTTTTCAAACTAATGGTGAAAGTCTCTGAAAAATGCAGTTCCGGGAACATGAAGCTATTCACAATTTATAGATGAGTTCAGCGAGTGGTTTCCATCGAAACACAGTGACTGCATCTGCTAAGTTAAATCAATATAAATCGCTTGATCTCTCTCACAGCTCCTGGGATGTGAGTGTTCAGGACTTTTACCAGCTGTAACTACAAGCCTCTATATTGTCTGGTCCTGGGCACAAAGCTGTAGCTATCTGCTCAGGGACAGGCAAGGCCGAAAAATGCTGATGCTATGTAGAGGCCTGGAGAGTACAGACAGGGTTTGCCTGGGGGCACCTATTCACTTTGGAAAGCCCTAGGGATCACTTCCAGCTTGTTGGCACAAGGAGAAATACTCAGTAAGAACATCTTACACTTACTTTACTTTCAAACTCTCCTGGTCCAAACCTGGCACTTCTAGTATGGCAATAGTTCAAAGACAAAGATTATAGCCTCGCACAGTTGCTAGCAGAGGGACAGTTTTAGTCCACCTGTCCTGTCCTGAATCCTGGTAATCCTTCTCTTCAGTCCATGTAACACTACACCAGGGAAAATTAGGCCAGAAGATCCATGTGTAAAAGCGTTACAGCAAGTAGAGAGTTACTGCTTCTATAATTATTGCTGCCAATGAGCCAGATCCCAGACCACTGACTCTCTGCAATACCTCTCACATCTACAGAGATCTATATAATAGCCATTCAGCCGCATTAACCTAGCAGACACAAAATGCAGAGAGCACCTACCCCTGAACTGCTTTGGTCCCAAAGTAATTAAAAGATGAGGTTGAAAAAGTTTGTTAAGAGAAGTAGCTGCTGTCATCGATGCTTACCGCACAACAATCCTTCCTCTCTAATCAGCCTGCGAGACATGAGGAACGAATCTCTATCGTTGCATTTATACCACTGATCAACCACCTGAAGAGAAAGCAAGACTGTCAGTTCCTGAAGGAGACATTTCAGGCTGCCCCAACTCTCTGACACCCGCCGTGGTGCTGATACCTACAGCACCTAGTAGCTTTGAGCTGTTTACCACACTTGATGAAAACAAATGCATTTATCAGAGTACCCTGAGTCCGTGTCTGTGGGCACTCCTCTAGCTTTTCTAGCCAGAACCCTTTCCTTGCAGAACGGAGGGCTGTCTGATAGGTCCGGAGTCAGGATGAGGAAGAAGAAATGGTGGGAGTAGGTAGTAAAGACAAAGATCAGGCAGAGGCCTCTCATCACACAGCTACTTACTGATCTGTCCAGGACAGTAGGGATAAAGTCATGCCCAATGCCCTCCACCTCTATGGTTGTGGTGTTCGTCCTGTTCAACTCACTGGGCAGAGCGACGATGGAGCCTTCAGGATCTACACCGATTATCTGCAAGGGAAGGAAATATTTTTAACCATAAAAGGAGTTCAAAAATATCATCTCAAAAAAAAAAAATACCCACACCTTTATCAATGACAATTTTCTTCCCAGTATATTCATTAATATTCCTATCCACTGGCAGTATGGAAGTCTTCCGGGATAAAGAAAACTACAGTTTCCTACTCTTTTTTTTAAATAGAGAGGGCTCAGCTGCTGCAGAAGCGACAGTGGTGGTTTAAAATGTTATCACTCTCCAGGTGTTTGTCATCACCCTTTTGGCAGAGGCTGATACTTCCGAAGTTCAGCCCTTAGGAGAGCAAGTGAGAACTCCTTCATCTGTACTGCTGCAATGCCTGCCAGTTAGCTCAAACTGGTGGAAGCCTGTGGCTACAGACAGACATCCTATCTGGATCTAATTCTGCTGGCTGACAGTGGCATCTCTCTAATTGCTTATAGCCTTCCATCTGGGCTGAGGTTGCTTCCTTCAGTGCTCGGCTTCAGAAGGAATCACAGCACTGCTCCACATGCAGCTCCAGGCAGCCAGAGAGCTTATCTCATGCCCAGGTCCACCAGTGGCTCAGCCTGCGCCACCGTCTGAATTTGCTTCTGCTGGGTCAGAGTTTGCTCACAATGATCTCCACACTTGGGTTGGAGCAATTGCCAAGCCTCCAGTTTGCCTCAAAGCTCCACAGAATGAACATCTATGAGTGGTGTCAACCATTTGGCACGGAGGTTTTTGCAAGGGCAGGTGAGATGCACTGGCACAGCCAGGGCAGTGCCTTCCAGCAGCCAGTTACCCAGGAGCAGCAGCAGTAATGCTGTCATCTGGGCCAAACACTTCTTCAGGGGACACCTGACCATGTCCTGCAAGGGCAGGGCATGGGGCAGGGCAGGATTAGTAATGGGGCTGTGGAGCCTTTGACTTCCAAGGCATTTGAATGAATCTAGCTCAAGCTGAGCGTAACACCAAATTATTTCCAACAAAAGCCAAGCTCAGCATGAAAAAAATGAATAGGCAGAGACAACAACTGCTAGCTCAGCCCTGCCACACGTGAACCATAGCACTAGTTTTGATCAAAAGCATAGGCAGGAAAACCCACGGGAGCCAGTGGGAACCCTGTCTCCCAGCTTACTTTGCACTCCGGGCACTTCTCCTTCAACTTCCTCGCAACGCCAGTGACAGTGCCTCCTGTGCCGGACCCAATCACCACCATGTGGACCTTGCCTGTAGGCCAGAGAAGAGAGAGGCTCACAGGGACTCAGCCTGGCCACAGCACTGTCTCTCTTTCATCCAAGCCCCATGTCCCTCAGCTGCTACAACCCTGCTTGCAGGAAGGATAGGCAGGGCTCACTACAACAGTCAAAACATGGCCATGATGAGAGCTTGGAGGAGCTAGCTGGATCTGAGCACAGTTGGTCCTTTCTCAGCACGGGGGGCTAAGGATGACCTCCAGATCGCCCACTGGTTTCCATGGTTTCTTCACAGTTAGCATCCACTGGTTTAAGAGGGAGAGAAAATCTCAGCACCTCCAATCCTTTCAGACTGCATCACGTTGGAGCAAAGCGTGCATATGAATAACAGTTCACATCAACAGGAGGGACAACTTGTCAGATAGTGTTAGCACCCATGGAGGTTGGTGATACCAGTGTCAGTCAGATGTAATGTCACTGATTTTGGTGAACTTATAGTGGCTTAGGACTTGTAGGAGCGGAATTGGTGACAGGCCTTCAGAGCCCCATGATGCAACTACGCTGGGGCAAAAGGACTCACAGTTCACTACTGGCTGCCAGCAGGATCAAATCTAAATGTTGTAGTGGAAGGAAAGCCGAGATTCTTGTTTCTATTGCTACCCAACTACTGTGCTATTATGATAACTGCTCTCTGGATAAAACCCCTGAATTTTGTTCACCCTCTTCATTGCTCCCAGTACTGGCAATAAATTTCACTTGTATTTGTACAGACATGGACTGAGATTGTCCTTCATCCTCCCCTGGCTGTCGCATCAAATGTCATTAGTTCATTGTTACAGTTTGATTTGATTTGCAAATGAGATTTCAGGATCTGATGCAGCCCTCCATGCCCTGATGGATGTGTCCCCCCAGTGAGACCTCCTGAGCCATCTTGTGCTCTCAGATGATAGGTCGCATAGGTGTTGTATCAGCCAAGAGATGGCTCTTCCTGCTTCAGGAGAGCCAGGTTTTGTTCACTGCTGTTTCCTCCCTCAGGCTTTTGAAATCAGAGGCCATAAGAGGGAAGACGTGCAGGCTTAGGTGGATCTGGAGTGGGTCATGAGAAACTGCTACACTCTACGTGTCAGTGTTATCAAGGTTGTCTTCCCTTACAGAGGCCCTCATGGCCATTTCTATACCTTTCACTCAATAAACTATGTAAAATAGGCCTCTCACAGAGGGCTGTAGCCCTCCACACACCCTCAGCATGTAGAAATAATGGCGCAAATGGTACCTTCACACTGCTCCAGGATCTCCTCAGCAGTGGTGTCGTAATGAGCCAGAGGGTTGCTTGGATTTCGGTACTGTTTATTTCAACAGAGAACAGCATGAGTTATGGGGTAAAGCATAGGTCAAATACCGAACCAGCAATAGTTCCTGATGAGCCTTGCCCAAAACATCCAGCTGCCCCTCTCCCCTTTCTGGCAAGGGCTGCCAGGTCACAGGTGTTGCTCCTGTTTATCACCTTGGGACAGGTTTCTAAGAACACACAGAACTTGTCCACACTGGAAGCCTGAACATTGGCAGCCCGTGAATACTCTCTGGTATGTGATGCCTCTTTAATGTGAGGACAGCGTGACTGTACCACACTCTGCATTGCCAGGTATTGTGAGTCCTAGCGGTTTTGTTGATGTCTTCACTGCTGGAGGCAGCAGTCCCTCAGCATTACAGATAGCTGTTATTAACCTTCCCTGTTGCCTAGAAAAAGCTGAAAACACAGCCCTACAATACTCCTCAAATGTTCAGAAAAGAAAAAACTCCCCTCTCAAATCTCCCATTAAATTCTTTTTTCAGGATCCTTTCCTGCAGTGGGGTCTGATGAGAGGGAGAAGTACACCCCTGTACAAGACCCAGTGCTGCAGGAACTACTGTTGTGAATCATCAGGGTTTGCCCTTTGCGGCGTGGTGCTTATTTCTGAGGCAGGAATGAGGCTGCTATCTTGGTGCAAAAAGTGATTTTCAGGTCAAAGTTAAATCTGAAGCAATATGAGGAGCCTTTCAGCTGGGCAAGAAAACCCAGCCTCCCCCACCTGCCAGCACTGGCAGAAGTGTAACAGGTTTCGAGATGCCCCTGATTTTGTTTCTGCCACTCTCTGCTTTACAGAGCAGCGATTAAGTTTCATGCACCATAAAGCAGTAATTCCACAGTGGTGAAATCTGCCTCCACTGCCAGTTTGAACAAAGGCCCCAGATGCAGGCAGACTTGGAGCATGCTCTATGAGCCGTGTTTGGGAAGCGAGTCCACGAAAGAACTGCATTTACCTGGTCCAGGATGTGAGAGTTTGGGATTTCATTTTTCAACTTCCAGGCAACACGAATGTTAGACTCTGGGGCATCGAAGCGGGTGCATGGGGTCCTCACAATTTCAACACCTAGTGCCTTCAGAATATCAACCTTTTGGAGGAAAGAAAGGAGATGTAAGGCAACCGATCTCATGTAGTGCTGGTAATCTGAGCCCATGCATTCATGGTAACGTCAGATGTCAGAGGAGCTTTGCATGCAGGAGACATTTAACATTTGGAGATACAATGTCCAGTTCTTGGTTATGCTATCTTTGACGTTCTTCTGGCACCAAGGGCCTCCTGCCTGCAGCTGACACGTGGGTTTGAGCCTGGCTTTGTGCCTTGTCCTACCTGGGGACGGGCTGGGGACACAGAGGAGGTAGGTAATGCTGTGCCGCTCTGTGGCACATGAGAAGGGGAACCTGGGCAGGGAACAGTACCTAGGAAGAAGCTTTTCTATATGCTGTGGGCTGAGACCCTGCATGCAAGGAGGAGCTCAAATCTGTCTTTCCCCTAAGTCCCCTTGGGGGAAAGAGCAACTACCATCAGTCCTGGGATATTAATCCACTGGGAGGTGCAGCTGTCGGAAGAAGAGGGGGTCAAAGGAGAAGGGCGGGTGTGTGCCACTGCTCCTGGAGGTGAAGCTTGTGGCAGCTGGATGTGGTATTTGATCCAGACTGAGCTTAAGTGAGATTTATGTTGAAATGAGGGTGGTGCTTTGGAGAAGGGATGAGTTTTGAGCCAAGTGAGGGTCCAGGTTTGGCTTCACTAGCATGAGTTCAGCTGAACAGTTCATGGGCTCAAGGTGAAGATTTACACCGTTCCCAGGGCATCATCAGTGCTTGTGTAAGTGACTTGGTTTCCACTAGCTTAAGAAAGCAGTTCAAAGAACATTCAGTGTCTCCAGGTTAAAGGAAATTACACTGAGATAGAGAGATCAAGTGACTGGCCAGACACTGGAGAGAAAGACAGCAGGGTTAGCAGCCCCAGCCCTCAGCACGCCTCTCCCCTGCTCCCTCCTGCCCTCACCCTCACAGAACGTGGATTGTTCCACGTCTCTACAGATACACACCGTGTTTGGCTAACATGACCTCAGCTGCATCACCGACACTAGGTAATTGATTAGATCACTGCAGCGTGCTTTTTTTGTCAAGAGGAAATCTTCTGAGCAGCTACAGAGATATGCCAGTATCTGCAGCAAAGCTCATTGCCCTTTAAAGGAGAGGACAGTCTATCTTCTGACAGGGAGAGGCAGAGAGAGACAGAGAGAGATGTTCCCAGGCTGTGGGTAATACCATACAGAGCTCTGACCTTCTCCATGCTCATTTTCTCCGGCAAGACAACGATGCACCGGTAACCTTTCACTGCAGCTACCAGAGCCAGCCCGATTCCTAAGTGGTGGGGAGGAAAGGGGATCATTCGACAACAGCATTCAGCAAGGCCAACTGGCACACGTTCTCTCCTCCTTCCAACATGCCTCTCTCCCACTGGTGACCACAACCCAGACATTTTCACTGCCAAGCTGCATGTGAGGGCATCTTCTGTGAGCCTCCCCAAGACACACTCGGAGCACCATGAGGATGTTGTAATGTGGGAGATGATCTGTGATAACACTGGTGTGGCACAAAGTGCTTGGTAAGGCTGGAGAATACTTTCCTCCTACTGCAAAGCTTAGGCTCCTTTTTCCTTCCAAAGCAAAGGAGAGAGGTGATTTGTTTTCAGGGGTGCCTCACCCTCAAAAGCTCTCAGTCATGCACTGGACGGGGGGGGGGAGGAGGGGGTGGCTGCATATCTCACCCTATGGCCAGCAGGCCAAGGGGATCTGCATGCCAGTGTCACTGTGGTGATGGATGGAGCCAGCTGCTCCCCGGCCAGATGGGGCAGCAGTAGCAGAGTGTCCCCACTGGGAGGGCACGACGGCAGCTGCAGGGACGTGGTGCTGCTCCAGGAGCAGCAGTGGGAGCTGTGCATGGGGATGTGGAAACATTCACAGAAAGTCCTGTGCGGAATGGACAGTGCGGGGAGAATCCTCTGCTGCCCACCACCACCAGAATCTGGTGCCTGAGTGGCATGACAGTGACAAGGAGAAAAAAAAAAAGATTTATCTCCCGGCCCATCAGGGAAAACCTCTTTGGGAACCTCTGAATATTCAAGCACGGGGTTGCCCCAGCTCCTCCAGCTCCTGAGGCTATCTGCATCACCTCCATGCCTGCACAGAGATCCAGAGGCACTCAGGAATTCCAGCAATGAGTCTGCCAGGAGAGAGGGAGGGGAACCGAGGTGAGGACAGAGCCGGTGCTGCAAGCTAGCCATGCTACCTGTGTTCCCCGAAGTGGGCTCAATCAGCGTGTCTCCCGGTTTTATAATCCCTGCTCTCTCTGCGTCTTCCACCATCCTCAGGCTGATGCGGTCTTTTACGCTGCCCCCTGCGTTGAAGTACTCGCATTTTGCCACTGGAAATCAAAGGTGACACTCTCTCAGGGACAGGCCAGGGTCATCACGCTGCACTGTGGCTCCCAAAGCCCTCACTGCTATCACAGATATCCTCAATAGCACAGAGATTACAAGGTAATTGCATCTGACCTTAACTGCTTCCTTAATGCTGCAGGCTGCAAGCTTTTGTTTATTTGCTGAGTGAGAGGCCTTGTGTGGACCTGCAGCTTGGGAACATCCAGCTGCTGGGTGTCCTGTTCCCCTTCTTGTATCCAAGAAACATATAGATGCGGCACTGTGGGACGTGGTCAGTGGGCATGATGGTGATGGGCTGACAGATGGACTAGATGACCTTAGTGGTCTTTTCCAACCTTAATGATTCTATGATTCCCTTGCTGCACCATGGGAGGGAGGCAGCATCCCAGCAAATGCAGATGTGCCTCACTCCGCAGCTTACCCAGCGCTGTCCGCACCAAATCCTCCCAGACAAGGAGGAAGCCCCCACTGTTCTGCTTCCAGCTGCACTTTGGAAAGGTCCCCAAGGGGAAACAGAAAGTGAAATTCTCAGGGGGCAGAGACCCAGAACTGTGCAGCTCCAGCTAGGCCTGCAGGAGTGGTGCAGCAGGACAATGCCTGCCTGTAACTTAATAACCAGGAATACTTAACATGTGCCATACACGGCCCTCCCATCTATTCTTGCTCTCCATAAAGTCTCTTCTGAAGCCCCCTCTGATGCTGCCCCTCAACCTCACCTCGTGGCCCGGGAAAACCTGGTGGAAAGGGGAAACTCACAGAGCTCACACTTGAGCCCATAGGACTTCCCAATCTTGTTGACTCGGACCATGGGGGTGCTGCCAATTTTCTTCAAGATGTTGGGTAAAATCTTTGTTTCCTCTGACCTGTATTAATGGAGGGAAAAAAAAAAAAGTCAAATCAGAGCAACTGTTACTCAACATGAATAAAATAAAACTTGAATAAGGCTTCAGCAAGACCACCACGAGACAACGCGGCACCAAGAGAAGATGAATCCATCATCGAGTAATGACAAGAAGAGTTAACTATGGTCTTCTACCACTCCTACCTTGAGTTAATTATTCCTTTACACAAAAAATAACATCATTTATTTTCTGAAATGGCTTGTTCTACAAGGACAGGTCTATAACTACGTGAAGTTAGAAGAGCAAACAAGCCTCAAGTTTATAGAGAATCCATGAGAAAGCCAGAAAGCCATGCACAATACAGACCTCTTCCTCTTTCCTCCATCCTATCTAGTTCAGCCTCTGCTTTTTACACGTTCAGCCATGTCCAAGCAACCTTTCTCTTGCCTTGCTCCTGTACTTGCAAGGATGGCTCCAAGCCGTCAGAAAGGTCCAGGTGCTCCAAGGCACTTTAGTCTTGGGCTAACAAGAGAGGGCTCTCTCAGCAGGATCTGCTCACCAGTGTCAATTGATTGCCATATTTCAGGGTATGAATGACCACCACCTGCTTTGGAGTTTTGTACCCTTGAAGTGAGACTCATGATGAATTCTGTCTGAATTTTCTGCGTGAACCTGGCAACATTTTCATTCGAGGGCTATAGTTACCATCTGTGTTTGCCATTATGTGCCAATAGTAAAGAAATGAAATACCAGTCAGGATGCTTCTTCTTCTCAGATCTACAGAACTCTGCGTCAGTGGGCCCTCACACATCTGTGCTCCCCTAGAAACTACACCCAAGGTGATACATCTCAGCTTCACCTGGGACGAGTTAGCAGTGCACCTTTTTTTTCAGAGCAGCCTCTTTAAGCAACTCAGAGGTTTCTCACGCTCCTGTGGGCTGAGTGAATTCTGCCATGAAGCAGAGGACTCTGGAGTTTTTGGCAAATGATTAAACTGAGCTCTTGGGTCGGGGCAATTCAGCCTCATGGTTTTGCTAGGCTCTGTCAGCCTCTTAGCAGAAGCCAAGGAACACGTCACAGTGATTGCAACTAAGATGAAGAAGAATTGTTTGTCCAACACGGAGCTGAATGCATCTTGCCACGCATACAGGGAACTGCTGTCCTTGAACTTTTTAAAAGAAGGAGGAAAAAGATTGATGAGGGCTGTGTTTATTGGGGCCACAAACGTATTGCCCCTGGTTGATAGTCAGCATGTCTCCCTGAGTGGGGTGACAAACCCCTACCCCCTCACTGTTCAGCACAGTTCTCACCTACTATCATCCTTTGAACCTTGATCCCAAGTTATCCTTGTGTGCTATTGCAGCAAGGCAGGCAGATGGCTGTCTGCTGACAGAAAGTCCATATGGTACAAGGATGACACGCTGGCTTACTTAAAGACACACACACTTCCTTACAAGTTTTGCAAGCGTAATAAATGCACTTCTTGAAAGAATACAGGGTAGTGTTTTATTGATGGCATTTACTGCCAAAAGGAGCCCCACTCCTTACATCTCAAGTTCAGGAACTATGGTGTATTACACACGTGCTGTTAACTCTCACTCCATGGAAAGTGTTACCGTGCACATCACAACGTCTACTGTGTGCTGGTAAATGCGAGCCAGTAACTCAACAACTGAGTTTCCCTCACAGCTGAGCCATTTTCCATCTGCTATAAAGCCTCTGAAATGCTCACTGCTTTCAGTGAGGCTGAGACACAGCATGAGGAGACTTCAGCTCCCTCAGGTGGCCTTTAGCTAGAGCCTGCCTTCCAAGGGAGCGACCTGAGAGCTAGACTGCAGGAAGTCAGCTCGAGAGTAGAAAGCAAGGCCATTTATCTACCATAGCCAGTAATCATGGTAAATGAGATATTTCCATGCTATGTGCACCCCAGCAAGGCAACCACAGTGAGCACTCCCGTAAGATAATTGCTTCTCTCTCACTCTGGAGCAAGGCACCACATTTTCAGCAGTTCCTATCAAATTCCTTTTCTACTGTATTTTACTACAGAAACAATGCTAGCGCAGTCAGCTTCCTTTGTCAGCTATGTGAGCCCTGTGCACGTGCCCAAAGGCAGCAGGTCTATGGATACCAAGATCTGTGGAAATGCCTTTGGTGCTCCTAAAGGATGTGGTGGGGATGCTCTTGTCTTGCAGCAGTTGTTATAGGCTCAGGATAACAGTGAACAAGAATGTTTTTTCTCCAGGATTTCTGCTTTTACTCATGACATTATTCCATAAGAGGTCAGAGGAAAAGCAGTCCAGGTTATAGCGGATCAGAACTGGATTAAAGACTATCAGAACTAGTCTATCTATGTATCTCAGGGAAAATGTAACTAATATCCTTAATTAAAATAACATTTTCCCTTCTTTCCCTGGTACTATCCCTTTCTGCCCCAAAACTCAACTAGGTTTCATCTCAGAAAGTCCAGTGATTTTTTCCCTGTCGGCTCCCATCTATAGTTCATGCAGAGCAGGGAAAACAACCAGCCCATTCCCATGCTTCTGCGAAGTAAAATGTCGTGATATGTCCCAGTGCTGTGTGATTTGTGTATATTTTCATCAGTGCTATACAGTGGGCTGTGTTTCATTCCCCACATCAGTGATACCACATGGGCTCCAGGCTGGCCGAGCTGCACCTCTCACAGGCTCTGGTTCCTCACGTGCTGGACCTGAATTAGCGCTTTGGCACAGCAGAGATGTGTCTTCAGTTTCCCTGACATTTATAGGACAGCCTTATCTTTAATAGCCTGTCTGCGTTTAGTTTGCAGGGCCATTAAAGCACTTCTCATCTAGTGACTTTGGCAGGCTTGCCTCACCCTGGGAGGAAATCTGCTGCTCAGAGGACATGAATGGGCTCAGAGCAGTCACTTCACCTTGCACTGAGCTCTTGGGTCACTTACAAAGAGTGGGCAACCTCTGTATGTGTCATTTCCTTCTTATTTAAAAGCCCAAGCCATAGTAATCAGTTTTTATGAAAGTCTCTAGTCATCGATAGAGACTTTGCTAGTATTCTGAAGTCTTAAACCTGGCTTCAGACTGTCTCAGTGAACAAGGATAGCTGAATGGCATCCCTCAACTGATGAATGAATGGCAGTCACTGACTGTGGTGTAAAAAGGGATGAGTCTGACAGCTTTGAGTTGTACGCATGCAGTACATTACAACTGGGAGCACCATCTACACGTGCCTAGCTGTTGGGAGTGCCTTTATTTCTGCTGCACAACACCAGCTCTCACGCAGCCCATTTTGCAGAAGTGTGCAAGTCTCTGATTGAAATCTACCTCTGGAATATGTTAATCTTAATTCTTCTAAAGTGAGATGTCCCAAACTAGCACATGCTTTCAAATGCGTGCTGAAAAATACTGAGATGAATTTTGAGACACTAAATCTTTCTTCAAGACTAAAGGGACTGAGAAATTCTAGATGTGGCACTGAGAGACATGGTTAGTGGTCATGGTGGGGATGGGCTGACGGTTGGGTTAGGTGGTCTTAGTGGTCTTTTCCAACCTTAACGATTCTGTGATTCTGTACCAGGTAGGTTTTGCCATCAGGGAAAAAAAACACATAATCAGGGTAGCATACTGTCCAGCTACGGACTTCTGGTCACTACCATCCTGGTGTAACAATAGGGTTTCCTCTTCAGAAGACACTGACCTTCCTGCAATCTGAAATAACAAGTGTGAAAGAATTACTTACAAGGGTATATAGGAGTGTGGAGACTTGTTGGCAGGCGTTGCAGCTGTCCATGTGCACTTACTGGGCAAGTTGGGAAGAACCCACGTGCTGTCGGCTTTGCTTTCCTGACTTCCCATGCAGCTGCCATTCATGAACAGGCATGCCTTGGTTGTTTCCTGTACAGTGGAAATAGAGTACACGGTCACCTGGGATGAAAAGTGTGGTAGGCAGGCACCCGTGTAACAATTGCCAAAGGCAAGAAATTACTTCCATATTTGGGTGTGGAAGCAGGACGGGAGCCTACTTGGGGCATCCCTACTGGCTTTCCAAAAACCCAGTTCTGCAGACGAATTAAATTGTGGAAATTGCCCTTTTGTCACATGTAGAAGTTACGGTGGATCTCGAGAAGGAGACTGAGAAACAATTTTCAGGTTAGATATTAGGAAAAAATCTATTCTCAGAAAGAGTGGTGAGGCAGTGGCACAGGCTGCCCAAGGAGGTGGTGGAGTCACTGTCCCTGGAGGAGTTCAAGAAATGTGAAGATGTGGCACTGAGGGACATGGTCAGTGGGCACGGTGGGTGCAGGCTGACGGTTAGACTAGGCCATCTTAGTGGTCTTTTCCAACCTGAATGATTCTATGATTCTGTTTCTCAGCACTGAACAACAAGGCCAAATGAAATTGTCAGGAACAGCTATAGGAGCAAACAGGTTAAAGTAGAACCAGAAAAAGGTTAGATAAGTTCCCAGAGATAAAGTTCATTAGTGGTTCTTAAATACAATGTTGTTAATAGTACTTTGGGAATACTCTAAATACAGAGAAAAGGACAAGTTTGGTTTTATAGTTTATTCTCAGTGCCTGCAATAGTTTCTGGTATTACGACCAGTACTAGAAACAGGATAAATGGTTATATGGAGTTTTCGTGTGACCTTTTATGGTGTGACCATCTATGGAGTGATTGTCTATGCAATTCATCAGCCACTTTTTTGGGGCTAAGAAAACCATCCACACTGAGAAAATAAATGTTTTGGTAATTGGAAATTTCTTTTCTGGCTTATGCACAGAATGAATTGGTCCTGATTCAGCCCTCACTGAATAAATGGACTTTGAAGCTCAGTAGGATCACGTTTGGAGACTTGCACCCAGGCTTTGTAGTGCCTACAAAGCCCTGCTGACTCACAACAGTCAAGCAAGCAGCTGGAACACTGTTATGGATGAGTCATGATTATCTAAATAACTTGTGGCCCAACACGTGAGCCCAAGGGCAGCCTTAATTACCATTTCTGCCATCCTCCTTCTGCTCACTTGTTTCACCCACTCGCAGTCACTTCTTTGAAGCAGTCCAGCGGGACTGTTTGAAGACAGTGCTGTGCTTTCCCGATGGCTTCTCCACCAGCCAGGAGTATGGGGCTGGGGTTCACTTTGTGTGGATGTCCCTGAAACACAGAAATATAACAGATTTCAGCCAGAGGCTAGACCTTCTCTGAAGGTGAAGGTTAATAAATGCATGTTGCTGCCCAGCCCTGCCACCCCAGCTTGAAGAAGAGCACCAGGCATGGTGACTTTGATGAAAAAAATGAACTGTGGAGCCTGTCAGCAACGAGGGCCCAGCTCTGTACGCTAGTTGTGCTCCTGGGCCTTCAAAAATTAGCTCTTTGGGACACATGAGAGTCCACGTGGGATGGTCAGATATGATCCAAGACCCAAGACAGGCCTGTCACCTCCTGGTGGGTCAGGCAGAAGACATAGTGCTACCAAGTGCCAAGTAGTCAGGCAGCTGCAATGCACCAGATGTAGACACATGAAGAAAACTTGGGTATGCCGGGCTCCCCCTGAGCAGATTTAACCTTTTTTTCTCAGAAGAAATGAGGGCCTCTGAAAGGCCCTAGCACCCTGCATCCAGTCGCTGAGAAGCCACTCCTCTTCCCGAGGCAGCCTGGTGGCACCTACCGCAGCCCAAACAGGCAGCAAGAGACCATGAGCGTGCAGGACAATCAGGCCAAAACGACCTGGACCTTGCAGATGGTATGATAAAAACTCTCCTTGCAAACTTTGCTTCTCTGTGCTATACCCAGCCACCACCAAACCTGTTGCTTCTTGGAAGAGATTAAAGGGAAAAAAATCCATTTTCTTGCAAGCTAGGATTTGTGTCAGCCTTGAGAATGTCTCCCCAAGCAAATCGTTAGTTACCTAATGCATTGACTGAGAAGGAGCAAAAGTCATCTGTGGGTAAAGCAGAGATAAACTGCTTATCACTGTTCACCAACTAAAACACTGGAAGTAAGATTTTACTAGCATTCTTTTTCTTTTATGCCCGTCTTCACCATTTCGTGGTGGGGTAGAAACATAGGAGAGGCCCAAACTTTTGGCTGCTACAAAACAGTATGAGGGTTTCTTCTGTGGGACTTTCCCCTCTTTGTGGTTGCTGTTCTCCCTGCCTTGGTGGGTGCCGGCCCATGGGAGGGGGGGCAGTGGCTAACCAGGTACAGCGTAGGCCCATCTCCATTCCAGCAGGCCCATGAGCAGGGTTCTCCTCTCAATGGGTCAAGCCCAGGAGATTTGAGGGGTCACTTGGCAGAGAAATGCTGCCTTCTGGCCATGGGTGATATGCTTATGAGAAGAGCTTGTGGCTGCTATCGGGCGTTGTCTCTATGTCACCCTTAAATCCTTCTGTAGAGGCACACCAGCCAGCTCTCCCTCAGGACATTGAGCTCTGTTACAAAGGGATGCTTACATCGACCAACCATGCACCACAGAAAGCCAAGCTCTAGCTCCAGCCTGGATCTGACCTATGCAGAGGCTGGTCCACACAGACTTTTCCTGGGTCTGGGGTCTACTTGACTGGGCACCAGCTCAATTCCTTGGCCAGATGCTAGCCTGGCTTCAGCTTGCGCCTCATCTTTCCCCTTGAGACAGCTGAGAACAGCCATGAGCTGACACTGAGCCATAGGCGTTATCAGAGAGGACTTGGTGCCACTGCTTCCTTCCATGCAGGCGTACAATCCAGGTTTGCACATTCCGTTTAAATGTGTGATCCCAGAGACTTTATGTTTCACCTGAGCATGTGAAGAGCCAGTATCACACATACAGATGTAGGTGCCCCCGGCCAAGGTAGGTGACCTCCTCAGATGCCCTGCTACTCCCTTGGACATCAAGCTGGGACCCGTAGCCTCTGAGCTCCTTGCCACTGTCAAGAATTGCCACAAGCCCCAGGGTCACTTTGCCAAGAGCAGCCAAGGCTGCCCTAAATCTGAGCATCAGAGACAACATGCTGTGCTGAGATGTCAACTACAGGGCTGCATGGAGGGAAGAACATTACTGGTTTCCCACTTTTAAAACTGAGATCACATTTGGCTCGCTATGTTCAGCTCCCTTAACATCCCAAAAGAAAACACAAAGAATGGGATTTCCATTTATTCAGTCATCCAAAGTAGAGTCAGATGTATTTTCTAGATGTCCAGAGAACAAAGTACGAAAACATGCCCCTTGACTATGTCAACATCTACATTCCTTACTGATGGAGAATTCATCATTTATCTTCTCGAAGGATGGTTAATTCCTTGTGCAGCACTGTAGAACAGATATCCTGCCAGCCTGGAATCATTCCGAAATCTCTGCCCAGCTGTGCCCAGAGTCTGGATTAGTATACTGAAGTTAAGATACATCCAAAACCACTGTAGTTCTGAAACTGAAATTGGAGCCTGAAGCATAAGAACCTCAATAACGTCTGTGCAAGATTGCAGACAACCTGAAGCCTGACCTTCCCTGTATCTCTCTGTGGCTTTGACACAACATCAAGGAGCCACTCTCCTGCTGATAAGTTTCATCCCACTAATGTGCTTGCTCAGTTGAGAAGCAGGGACAGGGAGGGGGTTGGGACTTCTGTGGAAGGTCTGCAGCTGAGCAATGCTGAGAAGGGCAATGTCCAATGCAAACATCCCCCCATACTGCTTCCAATGCAGTTTCAAGTCACCTTACATCACAAAGCAGAGCAATGTCCTCTCTTGTTCATCAGAACTCTTCCCTATATCCCTAACTCCTACCTGAAGCTTCGGCTATTATTTGACCAGCTGTCAAATGTGTCCTCTTGTAGGTGCCTTGTAATAGCCCCCCGAGTCTCTTCAGAGTGCAAGATATCCAATTAGAGAAGCCAGGACAGAATGTACGAGAGATAATGGAAATATCCACTGGGATTGGAAACAACTCAAGAGGCGGGGCATGGTAACATTCACCTGCTGCCACTTACTGAAATAATATGACAAAGACCATAGGCTAATATTTACAGAGTACTTTGCAGATAAAAGATTGTGTTTATTAAGTTATCAGACTGCACTGATAACTTCAGCAAGAAGAAGGGTGAGACACTTCAAAGCAGTCTGAGGGAGGACAGGAACTTGGCAGCGCAGAGAGAATCCATGCAAATTTCTCTGTTCAAAGGAAACTGCAAATTTCTTGCTTTATTGTATAGAAATGGTATTGCTCTCACTGAGCGAGACAAATGCAGCATCAGTTCAACAGAAACACAGAGGGACTTAGGCTGGAAGGGACCTTGACAGGTCCCCAGCTTGGCCTCCTGCTCAGATAGGGCCTTTTGGGTCTTGCAGACCTCCAAGGATGGAGGCTGCACAGGCTATGCAGACAGCCTGCTCCATCGCCCAACTGACAGTGTAGCTTAAAGGCAGAACCTCCCTGCTTTGCAGTCTTGCTCAGAGCTTGCTGAAAGCACAGACGCTCCCTGGGTCAGAGTTAACTTTTGAGCAGGCTCAGAAACAGAGGCCACCAGAATCCTCCTTTCAAGCCCTTCCATGGTAACGCTACCTGGCTAGTACGTATGGCTCCCATGCACTTCACCATTATGAAAGAGGCGCGTTCAGTAAGAGATAAAGCATACTCACCACCTCCAGCGTATTGCCTGAGTGCTCTCGCTGTGCTCCAGCTCCAAGCTTATATGTGCCCTGTGATAGTGAACACCAATGAGCGGTGGCAGAGCGCTCTGTAGAGATTATGCTGATTGGGTCCCGCCCCATGCCTAATTATGCCCAGCATCTGATTACTCTCTGATCATAAATGATTGGGACATAAAAAAGATAAACGATTTATTGTATTTTAATACATACTTATCTTCAGAAGCGATTGCAGCTCAACCCCCAGCAATGCTGTGGTCAGTTCGGAATGTGGTTTCTGATCTCTTTTTGTGTCTCAGATTGTTGCTTCAATTCAGCTCTAGTCTATGTCAGCGTGTACCTTGCTGAATCAGGCATTAGCAATAACAGAAATGACATGCCACTATCCCAGGAACCAGGGTTAGTCTTCACACAGCCCCCAGCCCAACACCTCTCTGTTCCTCACCAACAGCTTTACTAGTAAGTCACCTGAGAGCAGTAAATGTCTTCTGCTCTACAGTGATTCCCAAATGCTGGCTGGGGCCATCGTGAGATTATCTGGGTGCTGAACTCCTAAAAGGAGAATCCCTCTCTTAGGGGGGGGTTCGGTCCCCCCTTTTCCTTCTGCTTCTCACCACTGTGCCCTGCTCCCCACTACACAGCGGTGGAGGAAGCTACACTGCTACAGTCAAGCCAGAGTAATGCCTGTAGGAACACTTACTTATCCTGGAAACTTTTCCGAGGCCTGACTATTTTAGTTATTAGCACAGGAATGGCATTACCTTTGGTCTTTTTGCAATAAATGAAATCTCTGGAAAACATTGCCAGAGGTAATCCACTGTAGAAGAATCTCGTGGGCTATCTGATGTGACATAGATTGTGTAGATCTCTCATAAAGAAGCTGCAAATAGCCCTAACCCCGGTAAGGGACGTGTTTTCTGGGCACCGCAGTTACAGAATAACCCAGGCACCTCTCCCTGGCTGCCCCTTCTGAAGCAGCGTGTGCTCGAAGCCACCTTAAAAAATAAGGTTCATCAGTGACCGAACTGAAAGAAATGGCAATCTTCTCAGACTGAAATTAAGTGGATATATGTATGGGTGTTTATTCATTTATTTATTTATCGTAAGGTAAAATCTCTTTGCTAAATCCGATGAAAGCTCTTAATTTCACCACCATCATTCCCAGAAGGACTCTTTGGATCGAGCCTAGTTTTTAAAAGTCACCACCTTGAGCACTGCAGGCTCTTTGACATGGGTTTTATGCTTCGTCTGTGCCTGAGCTAAGAACAGAGGAAGAAGTCATTCATGGGAAGCTGGCTGGGGTCTGCACTGCCATCCCCGTCATGTTACTGCTGGGAACTCGGCAGAGTGTACACAGAATAAAAATGTATTGAGCTAAAAAAACCCCACAAGGTCAAAACACAGATCTGAAGCTGTGCCACAGCAGACTCGCACCACCGTGTATTTTATCTGAGCAGTTATGTTGCAGCTTTGGCCTCACAGGATCCTGCTGATGAACTCGTGCTGTCCCCAGACCGGGAAACAGGGACTGGTGAGAACCAGCCAGCCATAAAATGGGAGCGAGGCAAAGGGAGCGAGGTAGTCTCAGGTCTCCCGGAGCCTTCTCTTCTCCAGGCTGCACAGCCCCAGCTCTCTCAGCCTGTCCTCGTAGGGGAGGTATTCCATCCCTTGGATCATTTTTGTGGCCCTCCTCTGGACACGCTCCAACAGATCCACGTCTCTCCTGTACTGAGGACTCCCCATCTGGACACAGTACTCCGGGTGAGGTCTCACCAGTGCGGAGCAGAGGGGCAGGATCACCTCCCTTGCCCTGCTGGCCACGCTTATCATAGAACCAATATAGAATCATCGCCCTGAAGTATCTGTCACATGTTATACCATGCGTGGACTACTGAGGTTGTCTGCGCAGACACGCACGCAGGCCAGTTGGTTATACAGATCCACCTGGTTGCCACTAACAGGGGAGGCTGCTTTCCAAAGCCTGAGAGTGGGCCTGTGTGTGAAAGAACGTGCATCTGTTGGAAGAAGCTGCGACACACAGTTAGCTACTGAAAGAACAGTGCACCCTGCAGCGTATACAGCTGTGCGTAGATTTGTACGTACAGTTTTCTTAAGAATAACACAGGAGTGCACAGGCCACAAGTGAATTTCCCTCACAGAAGGGAGAACAGGCTCTTCTTCTCATGGCCACACTGCTGCTCAGGCCCCTCGCTGTCCTCCAGCAATAGCACTGAGCAACGCATCCTGCTCGGCATGGAGTAAAGCAGCAGCTGGGCTTAGCCATGTGTTCTCCCACACTCCCCGCTCGCTCTGAGGGAAGCGCAGGCCAGCCCTGAGGGCACAAGCCTGTTTGAGCTGGCCTCGGGCCCAGCAGGCAGCCCACAGCCTCTGGGCAGGCACTCAGGCCTGGCGCAAAGATGGCTGAATCCCAACTTCATGCTCTGGGCAGCCTGATCTAGCTGAGCATGTCCCTGTTCACTGCAGGGGAGCTGGACTAGATGGCCTTTAAGGGTCCCTTCCAGCTCTAAAGACTCTATGATTCAAGTTGTCCCCGAAGTTGGATTCAGCCACCTGCACTCTCAAGTCACATTGTCTTCACTCTTATCCTGACCCCGTCCTCCTCCTTCCTCGTGGCCAGGCTGGGGCCACGTCACCGTGCTCACCATCTTCCCCTCCACGTCACCTCTCCGCACCCTCCTACTCCCTCCCCAGCCTCTGAAGGCACAACCTGGGGCAGGCAGATGGGGATGGCAGTGGCGGGGGACGCAGCCGGAGCCCAAAGCCTTCCCACGCCTGTGGCTTCAGCCCCTAACTGACCCCAGAGGGCCAGGGCAGCTCCTGTTCACCTGAAGGGAAGCCCACCTGCCACTCCCACAGAAATGCCGCCCCAGAGGTAGGCAGCCTGGCTCCGTTCGTTATCACTCTGTTTCCCTGGAGAAGGCTGAAGCCTGGAAATCCTCCCAAGGCCCTTTTACAGCCACCTCCCCCTCCAACGGCACGTTTCTGGTAAACACAACGTCCTCAAGGAATATTCCATGAGCAAAGCTCAGGTGGATTTGGTTTTACTTTGCACTGGCAAAAGGTAGTGGCACCTCCATTAGCATCACGTGTGTTTTCTTTCTTTTTTTTTTTTTCTTTCCCAAAGGGAATTTATTGCTTTCATAAGGCAGCCTTCCGGACTGAAGTCCTCCGGTTATCTCCAGAGCCCGAACAGAAGATTGTACCCAGTAATTTTCCCTGTGTCTGTGATCCATGAGGAGGGGCAGCTCCAAGGCTGGGGATAGCGCAGTCCTGGCAGGGCCTCAGCCATCAGGAGAAGTGTTCAGACCCGGGGTGCACGCAATCACTGCCTGCAACGACCAAACCCAGGGGCTGCTGCCGACAGGGCGACCTCTGGACGTGCCATGGACACGGGAAGCATCACACTGCAGTTCGGGCAGTTTCTCTCCATAGCTGCGCTGGCTGAAACATCTGAACACCTCACATTTGTTAGAGCCTGGTTCCCCGCTTGGGACCGCAGCCAGAGCATGGCAAGAACGCCTTTCGCCTACTCCCGAAGTGGAACTTGATCCCAGAAGCTGCTCTCCGTGTCCCGTTAGCCTTTGGCCTTTCTGCTGGAACCACACGCCATGCTTTGCAAAGGTGAGCCTGGGAGCAATGCTGGCCTTTTGCCTATCGCAACCACTTTTGCTTCTCGGTAGACTGCCAAAAGGTGAAGGTAAGGCAGCAGACTACGAAAAGTTGAAGGTTAGGCAATGAACCACAATTGCTGTGGACAAGGACAGCATTTTGGCTGATCAATATGAAAGGGATGTGAATGGAACTTTTCAGGCACCGTTCACCTGCTGGGTTGCTCCCCTCATGGACAGATAGTAAGCTGGAGATAAAGCACGTTCTACACCGGAGGAGGCAGATTGAAGGTGCTCCTACTGGAAAACTCATGAGCTGGCCGCAACTTCAAGCCGTGTGGCCCCAGCACCTGAGGCAGGCTGAGGAGGGCCACCCTGCACCTTTCCATCCTGCAGGTGATGGAAAAAGGTGCCAGGGAGATGGGCCAGCATGGTGCAAATCTGTTTTGGAGAAGTCTGAGCAAGGGCTGACTCCACAAAGCAACAGGGACTGCAAACCAAGGGATGAGAGGTTTACACCCTTGCCTGACAGATATAAAATGCCTTCATTTTCACTTACCTCGAGCAGTTGGCCAAGAGGGGACAGAGCTGAGCAGCAGCACATACACATAGCTCTAAAACACAGCCAGTTGCACTGGTTCCTGCCAGCAGTTCCTTATCCACAGTACAATTCCCCTGCTTGGCACTTACATCCATACATCTCTTACCTTGGCTAAGTCATCTTAATCCCCTTTCTCCTTGCCCCCTCACAGCATGGCAGGTTGGCCCCTACCCTTTGTATTCATTTGCAAATGCCTATCCAGTTGACAGCTGATACTGACAGCTTTTGTGGTAAGAACTTCAGTCACATTTCGGCCTTAGCTCTACCTATTTCCTTCCCTATCCTGTAATAGAGTCAGCCCTGAGAAATTTCTCACAGCCGCCAGCCTAACATACTTCCAGCTTGAACTGCCATTAATAAACAAACCAGACAGAGCCATTCTGCAATCAAATAGCTTTTATTGAATTCTTTACATGTATTGCAAACGTTTGTGCAATTAATTTTTCCCAGCTCCTTAAAACATAAAAAGACTTCCCTTTGTCATTGTAGTGTGCTGATACTATGCAGTTAGAAAGGCTACTGGACAACAGTGGCAGTACCAGGTAACCGCTAATGGTGAGCATGATGTGAGAAACTCACAACAGAAGTATTCAGAAACCATTTAGCAATGAGCATGGTGGGCAGGGGACCAGTCTGGCCACTTACAAGAAAACTCAGCTACACAGAGTTCTGGAGTCAGCCATGGCTTGTGGAAAAAGTGGGAAGTAATACTGGTCATTACAACTTCAAAATCATCTTTACATCATTGCCTGATAACTCCTTGCAAAATATACGGCTTTTACTGGATAACTGTCTTCAGGTGAGAAAATAAAAGTATTCTTGCAGAGCCGACAGTAAAGCAAAAGGACTGATAGTCTCCTACAGTGACATACAAACACAGCATTAATTGTTCATATAAATAACCATGTGCAAAATAGTTTCCAGGCTGATGGTCAGCACGTGCTTAACCAGCACAAGTAAACAGAGGATACAGGCACCCATTTCAGAAAAAAATTAAAAAGACAGTTCTGTACAAGCTTTAGACTCACACTTTGGATTAAAGACCTAACAAACAAACAGTGATGTCTTTCCTGGTCCTCACAGTATTTGAAACAGAGATAGATGAGTAAAGCAGCAATACAGCCCTACAGCTCCTCACTAGGATCAAGGTAGTTAAGAGCACTTTCAGGTAAGCAGAAAAGCATCACACTCATGAAGTTTTGCATCACAGGAACTTCCATTTTGCAGGACTCCCCGTCCCCTTGCTGTCCTCATCCCTACTACAGGAGAGAGCTCTGGAAAGATTTTCAGTCGTTCAGAAACTCCAGTTATTTCCCCAATTCCACTGACCATGTAGGGTTGCTACTCTGAATAAGAGCGGTCAGTGAGCATCTCCTTGTGTTATTTCAGAGCAGAAAACAGTGAGGAAACAGAGCGGTGCAGCTAGATTAATTTGGGTTACTTACTTGGACTGCTTTCAACTCACAGCCCATCTTCCTTGCCAGCTCTTGTCAACCCTTCTGTTGTATAAACACTACCTGGTTTCAGGACACGGCAGAGACTAATTTATGAACAGTAAACTAAAACAGAAAGCTAAAATCCTCATACTTCCCACTGTGTCAAAGGTAAAGCTACTCATTAATCTTCTGCTTCTTCAATCTGAACAGAGCAATCCCATGTCTCTCTTGTACTGCTCTTCTGAGAAGTGTGGCAACTGCCTTCTACCTGCCACCCTAAGATTTCTTGCCAAATTCTGTTAGGCTGGGACATGGAGTCTTTACAGGGACAAAATAAAAAGGAGAGAGAAATACTGAAGTGCCCTCTTCCCTACAGACAGGATCAGATGGAAAAACAGCGAGAGGAATCAGATAAAAAAGTAAAGTAAATTTTTGAGAGCAACATTAATGCCAAACTTCAGCAGCAGTAATAGCTAGCTACAGTTATAGCAAACATTCCAGTCAGCAGTTCCCAGTGAAGTACACAGGCTCTTTCACAAAATCCAAGGATGCAGTGAAAATACAACCAAAGAAACGAGTCCCTCTTGGTGCTCCCAGGAAATTAAGAATGTATAGGAAAAAACATCTGATAACAGTGTTTGAAATAATTGGGAAAGAAATTTAAAAGTTGGGCTGTAATACTGATGTCTATACGCAACTGACCATTTACATGTTCTGTCTATGCTAAGTAAGCTATGTCAGAACTGCTAAGACTTGCCCTTAGCTGTACTAAGTTACTTATGACCCCTTGGGGAATTAGCTCCAAAATTCCATTTGAAAGATGACTTCTTACATCTGTCACTGGCAGAATCACTACAAAGCACGAGGCAAAACAACAAAAATTGAAGAAATCTACCATTCTCTAAAACCAACCGTTGTTGAAGTGGCAAATTTTTTAGATTGTATGGTAGTTTATTTCAGAGTCTCAGCAAAAGTTGTATTAAATCTGACAAGTATAGATAAACTAGATATCAGGAAGAAATTCTTTACTGTGAGACACTGGCACAGGTTGCCCAGTGAGGCTGTGAATGTCCCCTCCTGGGAAGCACTCAAGGCCAGACTGGATGGGGCTGTGAGCAACCTGGTCTCATGGGAGGTGTCCCTGCCTATAGCAGAGGGTTGGGACTACATAATCTTAAAGGTCCCTTCCAGCCCAAACCATTCTATGACTATTATATGAATTTAATGGTTAAACCATATTTTAAGGTAAGTATCTCCTGGTGTCATTCACCCCTGCTCCACAATGGGTATTAAAGATGAATCATTCCTGGAGGGTGCTTTCTCTCCCCAGTGAACCAAACTCACGACTCTTGCTGTTTAGCTTCTAGGAGAACAATTGTAAAAGATGAATCCAGACACTAATGAAGTCTCAGAAAGTGGATCTAGATTGTTTTCTGCCCGTAGAATGACCCATGAGGAATAGAGCATCAACCTGTTAATTAAAACTGCAAGGCCACCTGCTTCCATCCAAGCCACAGAGAGCAGATCGCTTTGGTGACTTCTGCTTCCTTTCTCTCCTCTCCTGAGAGCCAAGTCAGTTCTGTCTCAGAGGAGCTGGCTGAATCAAACCCCAACTCCAGCCCTTGTGCTTTGCTCCCATTTTACAATGATGTCACCAAAAGGGAAATCTCCTCCTCTATCCACAGCCTAATCCCACATTTTCATTTCTACACTATATTGTCTAACTTAACAACCCTGCACATTAGAAAATGCTTTCCAGAGCTCTTAGACTCCTGCTTTATAACTCTTTTCAACATATTTAATGCATCTGAAAGCATTTTTGAAAAGCCAGACTTTGGATGCAACAGGTAAGGATCACACCAGTTCATTTAAGCAATATTTTTACATACATGTATATAGGTAAAAAAATAAATTGTCTTAAGAAATATCTTGTAACCTGATTAAGAAACACACTCCCAGAAACCGTGCAGTAAGTAGAAAGCACTAGCTGTATAGCTGACATCAGGATCACCAACTGCTTATTTTCAGAATTTAAAAACGAACACCTTATGAATAGACCATTCGACCTAGGAAATAAACCTGATTCTTTGTTGGAGACTGCAAAATATTACTGAAGAGGTTCCAGACTGCTTCTTGACTTTAGTTGATCTTTCCTTCCCGTTCTCGCGCAGTCACAAAGTTGAGCAGGTCAATGGCCGTAACAATGCCAAACACCATTTGCCGCTTACTGGAGGAACCATCAGTGTGATCTGCACAGAAACAAAAAGGGGGTTTCAGCCATTAGGAGGCACAAAGACACACCATCCCATTGGGCTTTAATGGTACTGTTTGTTAAAGCCCAAGCCATCCTAGCTGCAAGTGCCAGGGCATTGCTGATTAGGTTACAGGTTGCAAATGGATAATATCCCGTTTGACCCAAGAGTCACTAGAGTAGGATGTGCAACACTACCTTCCTCCCATGCCCCTGTCAAATACAGGGCTAGCAGAAAATTACAGTACAGTACCCTTGCATTTATACCAAAAACCTTATTAACACTGAGCATTGCTACACTGAGAGCACAGGTTCAGGGGATACTTCGTTGTGTCCATAAAACTTTTTATCTGGGAACCAAATGATCTGAAACATCCTCTGTCCCTTCATCCGTGGTTTAGAGTTCCTTGTTTCTTAGTCTGTCTGTGCTTATAAGTATGCCTTGGCATACTTATACTCCGTTTGTTCAGACAGCTGGATTGCCTTGGACTTGTCATTTACTCAGTCTTTGTTTCACTGCAAGCTTCCAGTGAGATTCAAGGTTATGTTAGTCAGCACAGAGCCAAGAGCACGTCCTCAGGGAGATCACCAGGAATAAGCTCAAATTTGATGACTGTTCTTCATTTACAGTCACAACTGACATAGCAGTCAGCCAAACAGACCTGGTGAGTTGTGGTATTGTTTTCAGTCCAGTTTCTCATTTATGTATAACAGAGCTATAACCTACCTTCAAAGATATTTTAGTCATTTCCAGTTCATAAAGAAAGCAGTGTAAAGAGTTTTGAGAAGGATGAAAAAGAGTACAGTTTGGAGTAAAGTAGTGTCTGGTGAAGGGGAATAAGTTATAAGACATATTAAGTTGTCTTGAAGTGGTCAGTGTTGACATCAAGCTCTTACCACACTTCATTAAATTTAAGATTTTGCTTTAGAAGGAAAAAAATTGTAGTCAACCTGTGACATTCATTGTAATAGAACTGCTTGTATTTGCTTCTTGTTACCACTCTTATAAACACTGCATCTTTCAAGGTGCCGTACATCATACTCACATTGAATTTGTTCGTGAACCACTAGAGCAAAGTGGTCTGTTTCCAGGATATGAGAGAGTTTCCCCAAGTTGTCTTTCAGGTTAATCTGAAGAGAGAGTTACAGAACTTAAATAAAACAGCCCCTTATATTTTTAATGGTGCATAATCACCATATACTCCATCTAGTGTTAAAAACAGTACATCAGCGCTCACATCTAAAGCACTGTAAAACAAACAAATCAAGGCTGAGTTAAAAGATCAGAAAGTTTTCTTTTTTACCTCTGATTTCCAAGAAAATGAAACAAAACACGAACCACTACATGAAATTTTCATTCTGATTCTGAAGACATAATGAATATACTGAATAGCTGAAAAATGTTCCTAAGGGAGAGGATAAAGAAGTGTTCCATGTGTAATGAGAGGAGTTCCATAAAACTCAAGATTATACTCAGTGATTTTACTCTAGCGAGACTGGGAAAGAGCAAAGGAATCAGACTACAATCATTGTGGAAGTGAATGCAATCTGAGAACAGAGCAGGGGATCAGGGAAAAGCCCAAACAATCCAAAACCAAGCGTGAGCATTGCTCAGCTGCACTGCGCTCAGGTGCAAATCAAGAAACAGAAAATCAAGAATTCATTTTGAGCACAGCAGTTCAACTTTGAGAAGACTAAACAAGAAAGCACTCCACGTTGGCTCTGCAGAAAAAAACACAGGTCCTTCTGAAACACTCAGCTAATCACCTGCTGGAAACCTTTGAAAGAATGCACAAAACTATTCTTCCTCAATGCTTTAAAGTACTTGGCAGCAGTAACAAGTCTATCATTCAGGTGATTCTCCACAACTACCAGCAACCACCACTATCTGGCATACTTTCAGGGATTAAATGAATTTGTAGTAAAAGTAAGTCTTGTACTGCAGACTAAAAAAGCTTTTATTCTACAGTGAGCTCAGCTTGTGACTAGAGAATACACATCACCAGCATGAACAGTTGGACTCAGCTGGAGCACAGAACTCTGGTTTCCATACTGAGAGAGAAGAGGAAAAGGAAGATTTCCTGCTGCCTGTGTTTAATGGACCTGCAGGCAATAGTGTATATGAATGCACCAATCCTTAAGCCTATGCATAAGATGAGGCACAGTGGGAAATCTGGATTTACTACCAAGTCAAGTCAGCTATCAGTCACCATCACTGACAAGTAGTTTTGTGCAAATTTGGGTTCAAAGCTCACTGAAGAGTAGAACCTCTTGCCATCTCATTGTGTGCTATCAGTAAACCTGTTTTGAGAGAGCAAGTAAGCTAAAGGACCAGGACAAGCAGCCCACAGGCAGTACTAGGACAGCTATGAAGACCTAAGCATGTTTTGAAGTTTTAATGGAAATCTTACAGAACTCCAATGCTTTTTTCACCTACCTCACTGCTACTCATTCAATCTCCCTAAGTATTTTGCCCGTGAGTTTTCCCACATTTGAGTTTTTATTTTTAAATCTTTTAAGTCCTTACAGCATTAGCCTATAGACATGCTACCAAACTACACGTGACTAAGACTGCTTGTCTGGGCAAATAACACGGCATTATTCATGTTCCTACAAATAAATTAAAAGGAGGCTCTCATACACTGAGGATGCCAATGATTAAATGGCCTACAACACTGACCAAAGCCACACTGGGAAACAGGCTAACAACCACTAGGTATAGTAACAGGAAAGTGTCAGAGTTCCCCATGTTGCTAAAAGACAGTTTTGCCTTGGCACTCACAGGCTAAGGGGACCTCTTAATGATGCATGCTGTGGTACAGATCCTGACTGCAGGATATCGTTTCAGTGACACAGATGATCTGTTCTCCCAATTTCACCAGTGAACAAGCTAAATAAGCTTGACCAAAGCAGTAAGAAAAGCAAGACTCACAATACTTCTGAGGTTATTTGCATTTAACCATGTTTCTCCATCAAACCATCAATTCAAATGAAAAATAACTGATGAATGATACTTTTAGTTAGTACGTTAGCAATACCACTGCTCTAGTGATGCTCCCCTTCCATCCTCCACCAAGAAACATCAAAGCTAAAAAGAAAAGGTTAAGCTGTTCTATACTGAAGAAGCATGAGAGAGTTCAAGCTGTCCATGGAAAAAAGCCACAACCTCAGAAGTGCAGAGAATTGGCCACTACAGCTAACACCACTGTAGGTACACAAGCGAGTGCACAGCACCAGTCCCAGAAACTCTCAAGGTGTCCAAGTGAGGGAGAACATTGATCAAATAGTTTCGTTACGCACCACATTTCCAACTGATCCTTGATTATCTGCCTGGGAAGGAAAAGATACATTTACATTTGGTCTATAAAGAACTAACATTTCCTCTCAGCCTCAAGGACTCTGTAGTTTGTAGGCTGAACAGCAGCATTACACATGCTTCCTGAATTCTGTGAGACTGTTGAAACTGAAAACCTGGTGAAAGCTATGTTAAGCATTCCACGTTAAGAAAATATTTCTCCTGTAAGCGAAGCAAAGCAATGGCAACAATACTCATACATTCTAGAAGAGCAATCATAAACCTGGGATGTTGAGTTCTCTTGTCACACCATCCTGGATGGGCAAATGAAACCAGTGAAATTCACATATCTTGACAACAGCTTTCATCGTCCATCCACCCCTGTCCTAACAAGACACCTGATACAGAAGGCAAACAGTTCCCTTTTCAGCTGGGACAGAAATTATTTATTAAGAGCTGTTTCAATATCTTGCTGTCTTTTCTGCTTGGAGAGCCTATTGCCCAGATATGTGCTGGGTTTCAGGGAGGGAGTAAAGGACAAGAAAGGGAGAAGAAAGCCTGCTGAAGTAATAGAAAAGCCCAATATAAGGCCACAACATAAATCTAGGGGCTACTGAGTGAACTTAGGACAGAATTTAGCACAAGTCCCATGTTTGCACTAAAAACCAGCTGTTCTGTATGGTCCTGAGTAAATCTTAGCCAACCTGTTGCCACTGTAGTGTTAAGACACCTGTAGCTGTACTTTATACCAGTGAATGGGGAATTGTTGCTTACCTGCTTGAACTGCTTGTAGATTACTTTGCTGACTTCATCTGAAGGCTGAACTTTCCCAGCAAGCAGTGAAGAAAGCATGTTACCTAGGGTAACCATGCCCAAAATCACTCTGGAAAAGAAGAGAAATAAGATATAGCTAACAATACAAGTACCTTTAGCATTCCTAGAGATAAAATCACCCACTCTCAGCCAGCCTGCAGAAGCAATTTTAGTTGTCTCATAAAGCAACATTATTGTTTGTGTATATTTGGATTCTGTGTTTCTGCAGGAGATACCTGAGGTCCAGGTCTCAGAAGTGCCAGAAACGCACAGAAGTCGGCTGGTGCAGTGGGTGGCTGGCCCTTCTGAGCATCTAGCTCAAAAGAGGATCTCCACCTTTTTCAGTTGGAGAGCTTTTGAAAAGCAGACATCACTGTTTAATATCCGCATTTCTCCTTTGAAAGGTATGATAAGGCCAAGGTCATGCTTTCCTCAGTTTTGCTCACTCCCCTTCTCCCTACGAACATACTACAAGGAATGTAAAAACAAATCCCCAGTGCTAGCACTGTGACTGGAGCATAACCGGGCAGCTCTGTTCATTACTCAGCCTGCCTTACAGCAGATGCATGGGGCACCTACAGCATACCAATCTGCTCAGGACACTCTGCCTCATAGGGGGTCACTACTCCATTACATTGTAATACAATGCTCTGTAGAAATTGGTGAAAGCTGTGGTGAAGACGGGTAAGTTGAGCATCGTTTGTTTAAAACATGAAATTTGGTTTTGATAAGTTAAACAGCTGTCGTAAAAACAAGGAAGCCAACCTACAGAGATGCACAGAGTCTCATATCATAACAACCATTAGAAGCTTATAACATGAAAGGCAAGACAGTCCCAGCATGACAACATACCACCACTGGTGTGGCAAAATTTAAGGCAACTTTTAAGAACAACATCACTATAGCCGAAGAATATATTGTACTTCTGTTCAGCATCTAAAGACACGCCTTGGGACCTGGTGAGAGAAGTGATATATATGGATGAATAGTGATATATATGGACATACCCAGATTCATCAACAACTGGTACCTGGTCGAAACCCTTCTCCCGGAGGATTTCAACAGTCTTTGCACAGGTAACAGTTGGAAGCACAGTCAGGGGAGCTGAGAGGCTTAACTCCTGAACGCTGACATTCCACCACCTGGGACAAAACAAAAACCAAACCACTTCAAGTCTTAGGGAGGGAAGAGAACCAGCTGCTCACCTACCATGGCATTTACCACTACAGGAATGACAAAAACCTGGGAGGAAGAGTCTAGATGCTACCAGAACTAGTAAAGGCTTCAAGGCTTTACAGTTCTTTCATCAACATCAGAAATTCACTCAGGTGCGAGAAAGCTTTAAGACTGAAACACTTCTCCTATTTCATCTACTTGGTTGGATTACAGATGATTAGTGAAAAACAATAAATGAGGGAACCTAGTATTTATATCTCACAAAGAAAATCCCAGGCTCCTGGTCAAAGGGTTACATTTACAGTTATTACAGGTAGCAAACTATAGAAGAGCCTCCCTCAGTTATGCAGAATTGCAGTGCTTTGCCTTCAAGAACTCCGGTGTTGGTAGAGTTCAGAGTTCTCTGAATGCTGCTTATTCATTTCAGACATAACCCTTTTCATTCCGAAGTTAAATATCAAGTTTTCTTCTGTTGCCATGGAACTCAAAGAAAGACATTAAGTAATTTAGGCAGACTTGACAAATAGCCACAGTTACGCACCAACACAGCAGCATGAAAGATTAACTAAAACACAAAGGAGGTAGTGCAAACTGCAGAGAGCTTTAAATAAGCAACTGCCATAAAGAGAGTTGTTAAAGGAATTCATGAGAATCCACATGGATCCAACATTCTTACCAAGGTTTTTTGACAAGGTCTTCTTCTGTCATAAACCCTTTCTGAATCATCCATTTATCACTCAAGAACTTAGACCTGAAAATTATCGGGCAATAAAAAGCTCATTAGCAGGCTGAATATCTAACAGCAGTACTAATAACACAGTGACTGTTTACAGCTCACTATCACTAACAAACAATTAAATTATAATTGAAAATACACTACATTTGCTATCCAAGCTTACCATCCAGGCACATACTGATGAAATACTCATAGAAAGAAAAATGAATCCCATTGGAAATGAAGCTTCAACTTCATCAGTCCCATGCAATATGATAAAGAGACAGTGTGGGACAGAGAAATGTCAATATGTACTCAGTCTAGGTCTTTCTGTAGTTTGTAATCAGGCTCTCACAGTAGATAACTGCACAACACAGTACTGTTGTGTTGGATGCAATAGCAGTCATGTAACAGAACTAAAGAGAGCACATTTTGGAATACATTTCGATGTAGCGGGTGTGTAGTGGGGTTGCCACCTGTCAACTCTCCCCAGCACTGGCTACTGGCTGCAGTAGCAGTACACAGCACTACACAGTAGTGCTGCGTTCTGCTGTGGACACAGGCAGAGAGAGTGGCCAACAGCCTTAAAAAGACCCTTCTGGGAATGGGATAACACCAGTGGCCTCAAATAAATTAAACTGAGAACAAATCTTTTCCATAAAGACTTTAACTAACCAGTTATGGTTATATTCTCAAACAAGACACCAGGAGGAGCTCTGCTTTCATAGGGCTCCATGTCAGACCCACTCTGGATACCACAGAAGTTGTGTCCCAAGGACATTCCTTGCTTCAACAACTTGGCTCTACAAGAGATACGCATTCAACTTGCCACTGCTGTAAGGAGGTCTGAGGGGCTGCCTCATCCTTTTCCCACAGAGACAACAAACAGGTTCTTACATGTAGTTTCTGATAGAGTCAGGGAAGATAACAACACAGCGCTGACCCTCCTTCAGCTCTTTGGCTGCCTTCACAGCTACAGACATTGCGCTGCCTGAGCTGCCACCTGGCGAAATGCATATCAGAGGCAAAACTGTCAGAATATATGTGCAATGAGAAGAACAAAAGAGAGGAGGAGAGTCAGCAGAGGAGCCCAAGGTGAGGAAGACAGCTTCTGAAGTGTTATGAGGTCTCCATGAACCACACAAGGCTTTAGCCTCCCACATATTACTCAGAGAAACCCAAAGGATTCGTGTCTGCTCTTACCACACAGCAGTCCTTCCTCTCGGATCAGCATGCGCGCTAAAGCAAATGACTCCTCATCATTACTCTTGTACCACCGGTCCACCAGCTGGGAGGGGGCAGGAAGACAGAAACAAGGGTTCTCTTTAAATAAGGAGGGATATGAAAGTGGGGGGGGGGAGGCTACAGAATGACACTGTAAATTCAACCCCATGATCTTTGAGCCAAAGGCTGTCCTACTGAGTGCTTGGGCTGTCCTACTGTGCTTGGAATTCCATCCTACAAATGCTAAGTAGAATTTTTTCACCAAGGGAAGATGATCACATCAGCACTGCAGTCTCCTTATTGAAATCTGTGAGAACAGGCTGTTATAAGACAGCCAGAGATCATCAACCTGATTCCTCCCCTTGGAGGGCTTCCCAGGGACATAGCTTCTGTTCAGGACTAGACACAGTCATACTGCTTTTGAGGGGGAGTGTTGGATTTTATTCTATTTTTTTTTTTTAAGGAAATTACTACATTGTACAAAATTGTTGTCTGTTTCACAGTATTTCTCCTAGCATTTCAAGACAAAAGGGTTCAGTACAAAAGCCACCTGAGAACAGCTTTTCCTGATGAGAAAGAAGAAGAATCATTCTGCCTGCCAGCTCTCCCCTTTCAGCTCAAACATGTGCTATCCCAAGTTTCTCCTCCACCTTCCAACTTACAACCAACAGATGGCAAAGGTCAGGAAACCAAGAAGCAAGACTTACAGATCTATCCAACACCGTGGGGACAAAATCGTATCCAATTCCTTCTACTTCATACGTTGTCTTGTCAGTTTTGTTCAGCTCGTCCGGCTGGGCAAGGATTGAGCCTTCAGGATCAACACCTATGATCTGGAGAAGCAGTTTTTACTTTGGCTACCATGACACACTGTGTTCAAGAACACAGCTATTTACAAGCAAGCACTTAGCCTTATTACAGCTGTTGGTGTCATTCCAGCTCCACACACAGCCAGCTAACGGCAGACTAGTCTGCTGCTCATCTCTGCCTGGCAACACTCACCTCCTCTGTGAGCAGAATGCTCTACTGTGTTAGGTTGGATATTAGGAAAAATTTATTCTCAGGAGTAGTGAGGCAATGGCACAGGCTGCACAGGGAGGTGGTGGAGTCACCATCACTGGAGGCGTTCAAGAAATTTGGAGATGTGGCACTGAGAGACATGGTCAGTGGGCATCGTAGGGATGGGTCAGCAGTTGGGACTAGATGATCTTAGAGGTGTTTTCCAACCTTAATGATTCTATGATTCTGATCACTGGGCTATCCATCTTGTCTCCTCAGGCTGCAGACATTAAGTGAGGGGCACTACTTGTTCAACAAGGATTTTGTATCATTTAATCAGAGAAAAGGGTTTCCAAGACAAAACTGTCTTCATTCACATGTCAGGCATCATTACAGTCAATATGTGCCTATGCTTGACATGAAATACGGCTTTATTTTGTTGTTGCTGATTTTTTTTTTTCCCCTCCCTCTCTGACTATATAGGAAAATATTAATAACTGAAATAGGATATCAGCTTCTTTAAGGAAATCCAAAACTGCATACTAGTACACATACATATATTGGTCTGTGCAGAGAAAGACTCACTTGGCAAAAAACTCAGGCACTTTAGGAAGTGCCAGAAGCCAAGCCATGGTCAGAAAGGAAGTACAAGGCACATTAGTGAAGGACATTTGTCAAATACCCTATGGAAGAACCTGAGGGCCAGTTTTCACCTGCTGAGCCAAACCTTAACTCTAATCAACAGCAAGATCAGAGCATAATGATTTCAGACAGAGTCTGAAAACCTTCCACTGCTCAGAACTACTGTCAACTGAAGAACTCCAAGAGCTTCCCTCGTGGACCCAGGGCAGGCTTACAAGGAATGAGATACACCAAGAAGCAGAGCAGCTTGAGGCTAAAGAGAGATGCTCTAGGCTTGCCACTTACTTTGCAACCTGGACACTTCTCCTTCAGCTTTCTGGAAATGCCAGTGATGGTACCTCCTGTACCAGCTGTAGCCACCAGCATGTCTACTTTCCCTGTTTGAGGGTGAAAAAGAAAAAGCAGTCGTGACATTTCCCTGAGGATGAAGGATTAAAAACTCACAGTTAAGTGTGGACTTGATACAACAAAGCCACAGAAAGCAGCAGAAAAGGGGCAAGATAAGGCTTTTTGCTTCCCAATAACTGTATTATATGAGATCTATCATGAGATCACCCTGCTCCATCCCTGTTTTACTTCAAAAAAATGGCTTTGAAATGTCCTTCAGCAGGCCAGCAAGGCAACAATTTGTCAGGCTTCAGGCAGAGCTAAGAGGTGGTTCATTGAGTTGATAACACCTATACTTTTCCTGTTGCTGTATTTGTTGATACAGAATAATTCATTACTGAACTTAGAATGAGTAGCTCATTTTGTAAGCTGATTGAGTGGCAAGTGCAAAGGAGAGATGTCCACTGAGAGAGTTCAGCACAACTACTCTCCTGTTTCACAGGCAAAACATATATTGCTTTGGTCATCAGCGTCCAGCAGAGCTATCATAGGTATGACAGTTCATTCTTCTGTCAGCCATCACAGTTTCCCTGGTGCTTGCACTTGACAGCTTTGTGAGTAAACCACATTCTGAAAGGTCAGTTTGTATACCAAAGCCAAATGCCTTGAAGTCAACAGAACAACACTGCACTGAGCAGGTTCCATTCAGAGCAAGACTGGTATAAGCTCAGTAATAACAACTGAATAGTGCTTGACCTATAAGGAAATATAAGTAGAAACAGGAGAGTAACGCAGTCGACAGGTAGAACTCACACAGACTCTAGGTTTGTGGAACAGCAGTTTGTTAAAATATACTCACTTGGAATTAAAGTTTCTTAACATTTGTCACAGAAAGACAAACTAAGTCCTCTGAACAATCAGAAGGATGTTTGTTCACTTTTGGGGGGATGGAAAAGAACCCTTCACACAGTTCTCACTTTCATTAGAAGAAATGTAATAACTGAATTTGTCATTCCAGCAGTCAGAGTCCCATCAAAGAAGTTTAACTGTACTGTTTCACAGGGCAGGTCAGTAGCCTCCTATATGGTCTCCTCCTGCAGAATCACACTGAATAGCTCTTGGGTTCCTCAACAGGGTGTTAGTCTAGCTGAAGCTCTCTGCTGCCACAGCTCAGTCATTTCTGGTACTCCAGCTAGGTTGCCTAGAGCTAAATGGAAATTACCCCAACAGAGAAAACTGGTCTTCCTGGTGACAGCTGCAACGCAGAGTAGTTTGTACTCGCAGGGTCTTCTATTTTAAGGAGCTTTCAGTGCAATGGAGTATTTAGTCTGAGAATGTAAAGACACCTAATTCTGTGTTGTGAGCTGACAAAAAATGATCCTGTTATTTCTTGCTACTCTAGGTATAGATTTTTTTCCCTCATACATGATTTAAGTATCACTATTTTCTCCACCTGGAGAACCTTAAAAACAAAGCATCCATCTTTAATGGAAAACAGTTTATTAGTAAGAGTATTGAAGTAAAGCAGTTCTCTGATGACACACAGCATATGTACAGGATCTGCTGTATCATAACCCAGTTCTCAACCATGTCAGGTCTCATTCTCCAAGAACCTAACAACAAAGAATATGTAAGACTCATTAAAGAAGGGGCTAGCAGCAGAGCAGTCTTACCTTCACACTGTTGCAAGATCTCTTCAGCTGTGGTGTCGTAGTGTGTCAGGGGATTGCTGGCATTACGGTACTGCATTGACAGACAAAATGACCATTAAGTAGACCAGAAAAACAACAACATCCACACCACTAGGCATTTCAAGAACATGACAAACATTCTCCAAGCCCCACAGCTGCTACATACACTTTCCAGACTGTTTCTTTATCTATTATCTGGACCTAGGCAGAATGCCTGAGGGGAGGTACAGCCTCCCTAAGTGACCTGCTATAAGGGTATTTCTAAGTTACCAGCAAATCTCCAACATCAAAATCAGACCTGGCCGTGGGACAGTTTCTTTTAAAAAGATGACCCTTGTACCAACTCTTCCACAAGGTACTATCAATTCCGTAGAGAAACCCACTTTTTTTTTCCTAGTTCTTGCAAACATAGGCTTACTACTGCCCTCTAGTGAATATAAAAGCTCACTACCCTACAGAGGAGTGACCGCCCATAGGTCATTTTTCCCTCACAGACACACCTACACTACAGGAACTTCCAGCCATGGACAAAACGACCAACGCAGCAATACCTCTTGCTATGATACACCTACATCTCTGACACTTTGTTCTTACCTGGTCTAAGATATGTGCGTTGGGGATTTCATTCTTCAGTCTCCATGCTACACCCACATGAGATTCAGGAGAATCAAACCTGGCATTAGTTGGAGTCCTCACAATCTCAGCACCCAGAGCTCTCAGAACATCCACCTGTAGCAAACAAAGACTATCAGAAAAACCAGAAGCTTTACCTGGGAGCTCCATGTCAAATTCCTGCTGCTATTCTGGGTGTTTGGGTCTGCAGGGACTATTACTCCATACTGAGAAATCTCATTTAGGCAAAACTCTGTCTCCTCTTGTGCTGGTCACACATGCTCTGATCTCTAACAGTGCTATAGCTCTCTTTTTGTTTGTTTTGCTTTTGTGTTTTTTTTTGTTTTTTTTTTTTGTTTGTTTGTTTTGTTTTTTTTTTTAATCTAAATGCAAACAATGTGTATTTACCTCCTTCTTCAGACACAGGCAGCAAAGGAGATTCTCCATGGCCCTATGTACTGCTCAAACAATATGAGGGCAAGACAGGCAGAGCAAGGACTGTCTTCAGAAGGGAAGTATTTGGTGCTCAGTGGAGCATGGCAATGGCCATGTGTTACCCTTCCTTCCAGAGCTAGTAACGGGCATCCCTTCAGGGGACGTTGTTCATGCCTGCTCTTATTTGTGCCATTGAGATAAGTGGTTTTCCTGACACTGATTTGCTGCCTCAGTTGTGAGGCACCAGATCTCTTCTTCACTCTCTTGTCTTCAGGTACAGTATCACCCCAGGTGGAAGCCTGAAAAGGGCTTGCTCTAGAGCTAGGTGTTTTCTGCTTTCCACTCCCAAGGTAAGAGGGCATTTTCCTTCCTGAGTTGTGGTGACACAATTCAGATCCTTGCCAGCATCTCTGTGTGTTAACCTGAAGAGCCCAGCAGATTCCGTCAAGGCTCAGCCTAGTGCAGAACCAAAGAACGTTCAAAGCTTTGGCCGTTGCCTTCCCTTGTCCTCCTTTGCTCAGAGATGGACAGCTAACCCAGGGACAGGTAGTCAATTCAATCTGCTGTGTGGATCTCAAGTTCCCTTGATGTCTGTGATGACAGTTCTGCAACTGACAATGCTGCGAGGACAGGCCTAAACAAAATTCTGTCCATGGCTCTCCAGCCAGGATCTCTCTTGGCAACAGTCCTTCAGCAGAAGTCTGTCTGGCCAGCAATTTAAAGCCCAAGAGCCTACATCATTGCTAAAGCCACAGCACTCATTTGCATGAGGAACTCCACAAGTGCAAACACGCTTATTTTTTAAGCTCTCAAAAATAAAAGCAGATCTGACCTTCTCCATAC
>JANHGO010000859.1:0-37551 GCA_024606505.1 Aquila spilogaster
GATGGGGGAGAAAATCGGGAAAAGAAGTAAAACTCGTGGGTTGAGATAAGAATGGTTTAATAGAACAGAAAAGAAGACACTAATAATGATAATGATGACACTAATAAAATGACAACAGCAATAATAAAAGGATTAGAATGTACAAATGACGCGCAGTGCAATTGCTCAGCACCCACCGATCGACACCCAGTTAGTCCCCGAGCAGCGATCCCCCGCCCCCACTCCCCCCCGTTTATATACTGGACATGACGTCACATGGTATGGAATACCCTGTTGGCCTCTTTGGGTCAGCTGCCCTGGCTGTGTCCTGTGCCAACTTCTTGTGCCCCTCCAGCTACTAGGAAGACAATTAACTCTATCCCAGCTGAAACCAGGACACCTTCACTCCTCCTCCATTAAAGCCATACTGGGTGGCTACTGTATGCTTTCTCCTTGTGGAAACTAACATACCATAGTATTTTGATGCACAAATTACACAAGTGAGTGCCTAGCTATTAAGTTTTAAAATAGTATGCCTTTTAATAAGGTGCAATTAATGGTTGTTTACCTTTTAAGTGATGTCTTAAACTTGTACTTCTGAATTGTTCCCTCTGTTATGGAAAAAAGACAGGGGCAAAGTAAAAGAAAATATTTATTCCGCCTATTTTCTCCCTGCAGGAAGCTCCGACTTTGCTGCTGGAATCTTCCAGGAGCAAGTGCTTCTGACAAAACAACCTGTCTAATGAGGCAATCTGGGTGAAGAATACTGGAAACTAATCTAAAGGAAACTGAAGGAAAAGAGGTTCTGGTTTATCTTATTTTTTGGATGAAGACTCCAATAAAACTGTGATCTCATGATGAAGCACATTCGGAATGGTTCTGCTAAGCTTGGGCATGCCTCAAAGAGACTCTGATACCTCTTGGAAAATATTCTGGTTTAGAACAATTACAGTTCTACTATATTTTTCCTGGGTTGCTCTTCTTTTTCTTCTCCTGCATGGAAAATCTCAAGGTTTTACTTGAATGAAACCATCTGCTCCTGTGGCTTAAAGAATACCTGAAGTTATAATGCTTGGATTATGAAAAAGCTATCAGCCCTATAGTTGGTAGTTGCACCTAAAAACACAATTTGGGCTCTTTAACAGTCAGCAAGCCCCAAAAGTGGAAGATGTTCAGGGCCCATGAAGCGACTTTCAGCCTGGTATAAGCACTTATACTTTCCAGGCACCACATGGAATTTGTGGTTGGCAGCATTTGCTTGACAAGCAAAAGGCCAGCAAAGAGGAACAGTTAATATACCTAACATCGCGTCTCCTATAAGTCCATTGGGAACAGGAAAGGAAACGTTCCTGGTACCTTCTCTTCTTCCCTGGCAAGTCTTTTGTGGATCATAGTGCTACTAGCAAAGTTGGGTAAAGCAACTTCTCACTTCACTCTTCGGGTTATTATTCCAATGCAAAGTCAACCACCCTCTGGCTCTGTGTTCTGCCTAGAGGCCCACATAGAAAACAGCTTATCATCTCCTGTTATAGAAGGCTACAGCAGAAAGGTGGTTTTATATATTTATTTATTAAAAGGCTGCTTTTGCAGCTTGTCTTTTTCATGGAGAGAAATAAAATTGGAGTATGGCAATCAATTATAGCTGTCCAACAGCATGCAAAACACTTCACAACAAACCAAGACTCCTGTTCCTACGATTACCAGCATGCCTACAGTAATGGAAAAACATAGTTGCAGAGGCAAGATTAGCACAAGTGAACATCTACTGCATAGGAATTTTTTAATTATATATTTTGTTAAATCATTTCTATTAGTAAGGCTTAATGAAATGCTTATAAATTACACTTTATATGATTAAAAATGTCGCTTTTCTTTATGAGCCTCAGAGATTAGTAAGGAGCAAAACAGGGCACAACACATGATGATGTTTCTGCCTTCACAGGAACACGTTGTGAAGGTGTGTGGTCTTGAAACTGTAAGACCTCAGATCTCCCACTTTGTTGTGTGGTCTTGAAACTGTAAGACCTCAGATCTCCCACTTTGTTGTATCCTAAATGAAATCAGTTTGTAATGAGCCTTCTTTCTCCACATCACAGCTATTGGAGTTTGTAACCAGATGGACAAAAGCTTGCTTGATAAATACTTTATTACATATCCTCTGGCCAAGCTTTTCTCAAGGTGAGCCTGCACTTCAGTGACTGCAGTAACATGATGTTGGTAACTTTACAGTAATTATCTCAGGACCTTAACACTGTAGCCATGACAGAATGAGCCACAGGCCTAAAATTCAAGTTCAGTTAACCTATGCAGTGTTCCATGCTGCTGCATCAAACATGTGTAGCGTGGTAACAGAAAGCTATTTTGAGTACGTCTACACTACCCCCAAACTTACTATTTCTGGATAGTAGACATATTCTGGACTAGCCTTAATTGTTCCCAAGTACATAGTCCTTAAAGAAGGAGCATACAATTTATAATTTAATTACATATCCAGGGAGGTCATGCAGAACTCAAGCACTCCTTTTATGTAACTGCAAAGGGAAATATCAGTTAATAATTTGGGGGTGGGGGTGGGGGTCAGGCTTTTCCACATATATAAAGACCTTTCTTGATCCAGTGTAGGAAAATGGAACTATAAGATGTGACCTGTATATCTCTCCACATGTCTCCTCTAACAGCTTTCAAGTGCTGGCAAGGAGATGTAAGCTTATCTCCTCGCTCCCTCAGACAATGTTATGTTATCGCAGCAGGAAGCAGATGGGAGCTCTAGTGAAATTTTTAGGGGTCAGTGGATGGAAATGCAGCTCCTGAGCAAACTCTTTAGCATAACAACATGTGGCATTCATGACTGAGTCTGCTGTTAGCAAGGTTGGGATCTAACTGGAGAGTTAAGCTAGGCTTTGATTGTTTCTGTAGGTTCTTAAAATTACATGCTTTGGCAGCTAACACCCAACTCAACCTGGGAAAGCTCAGAAGGAAAGGGTCTCCCCACTTGTTTGCTCTCGTGGTCTCTGGGCAAGCTCTTGCAAAATCACGGTTCTAAATGAAAGCGATTTGCAAGGCTGCAGAACTCGGCAGACTCATTTAAAACAATTCACAATGAAAAAGTGGTTCAGACAAACGTTAATTGAAACATTCAGAAACAAGATTAAGGCAGGGGGAACCAATTGGCTGAGTCCCGAGCTCTTGCAGCTACTAGTAAATAGTCCAATTCAAAAGACCTTGGAAAAAGATGCTTTAAGCAAAGCCAAAGGACCATGCCAGCCATCAAGCAAGCTCGCAAAACACAGCCATTATCTGGTTAGATCACCATTCTTTTTATTGAAAAAAAAGATATCTATAAAGTTAAAATAATCAAATTAAGAACATATTAAATTTTAGGAAGAGGGATAGGGGCAGAAGTCTTTATTTACATGAGACTGTAATTGATTTCAATGCACTGCATAAAGGTTGAGACACCTACTGAGAGAACTACAGATTATAATCGTACCTGAAGGGTCAGACCCTAACCCCACACTCTTTCTCCTCTGTGCTACTTCTGTGTCCTAGCACAAGGGCAGAGTTTTCCTGCCATAGAACGATCCTCAAGTGGTATAAAAATAACAAAGCTCGTACCTAAGAAGGTGCACTGCTCACAGGCTGTGGTAGGAGATGGAGATAGTTAGAACATGGAGTATTTGAGAGCAGAGTGCAGGGCAATGTTCCAGCTGATGTAAGATAAAACTTACCCTTTGGATACTCTAAAATATGCCAAGAACTGATGCAATCTCCATGGTGTCCCAGGGAGAAGAGAACAGAAGGATACCCCCGCTCTGTACCACACTGGTTCCTGTACTGTGCTTCATAAGCCACGGGATTTGGCTTCAAGTCTATATGGGAAACTCCAGCCAGAAATGCAGGTGTGTCTTGATGTATCTGACTCTCTGCTAAAATTGGGAAACCATCAATTTAACAGGTAGTGTCACTTAAGATGCACTGGTGATTTGCAGCCATAGGGATCCCAAAGCTTTTGCAAGATACGTAGCCTCGAACGATGCTTCCTGTGGTGATGCTTTCTCCCATAAGGGCCAAAGTCTCAAAAGCTCAATTGATCCTTAAAATAGAAATTAGAATCACTCTCATAAAATGAAGAGCTTTTCCCCATAACTGATCCAATTCAAATGAAATGACAGTATCTTAAAATATTTCTTCTAGACTTTTAACTTTTTGTACCATACAGCCTAAAACATCTCCTCTGTGCGAGGAAATGAGACTTGTGCTTTTGTCTGTGATGCCTTTGATGGTGGCATTCAAAGCCATGTTCTAAAGATCAATACCGAGGATGATTAAGGAGATCACAGTCTGTGTTTGATTTTTTTTGTGAGGAAAGGGAAATCTTATAGACTCAAATGGGTACTTCCGCCACTACTTAACAAAGGAACTTTGCCAGCGTTGGCTTCTGTGTACCCCAAGCACAGATGGCAATCCTACCTTAAGGTTGAGGACAGAATACACTCCCTCAGAAGTAACTGCTCCAGAAACATTATGCACCCCCCAGGTTTTTTCTCCTCCCAGTGCAGTCACAGGTTGGTGTGGCAAGTTCTTCAAACCACAGTGTTTTTAAAAAACACTGACGTTGTCTTGTTTCCACGTTTAGCCTGACTGAAGGCTCTTGTCCACTGCGAGCAGTGGTGCTTTCTGGCACAGGGACAACCACAAAAGAGCACCCTTTCCTTCTGTCCACACACACACATGCAAGAGACACAAGCACAAAACCCTTGGGGAAAAAAGGCAAACTCTACTGTGGAACTCACTTGCCCAAAGGGTGGAAGGCCAGTAAGCCTTCCTTACAGCTTGTCAGTCTCTCCATAAAGGGAACAGAAGAGATTCTGGGAAAGAGAATTGCTGAGAATGAGGATTTCACACAAATTTCAATAAGGAACTTGGGTAGGTAGTGCTACAGTTCACTCTGCATTTGCTTCTAGAATATCACTGCAGGAAAAAGCAAAACATCAATACACTGGTAAGCTGCTGCACAGTGCGATGCTTCTAGAGGGGCTGAATTTTAAATTAGTTCAACACACCTGCCATCAGAAAAATGGAGATAGTGCCAGCAACTGATGATGTAAATGTATGTCTTTGAAACAAAAGCATCTACATGCAATAATGACAGGTTAGATAGCTCCACTGTACCCTTGCAAAGGTGAGCACAGGTGAAGGACAGCAAAATACAACTTCCCAGACCCCTGAAACCTTAGCTGCCTCTATTCTACCAGTACACACACACCAGTAGTTCTTCAAACTGTACAGACACACACTCATCCACACAAACAGTTAACCCACCCACTCATTTGACTAAAAGACTGTCCATCGGACAGGTTTCTCAACATCCTTTTTTTTTTTTTTTTTTTTTTTTTTTCCCTTCTTTTTTTGTTGCATCTACTTTCTCTGGGTGAGCTGCTGTCCCACGGAACTAAGTAACTTCTTTTGAAGGGTTGTAACAAAGCTCACCAAGAGCCTCAATTCCCATTTAAGATTCCTTTTACTATGCTCATGTAGCCATAACAATCTATAAGGCCTGCCACTGCCTGAGACAAAGCTGTACGTGGGTCACACAAGAGGGCAGAAAGTGAAACAGCAAAACACCAATGGAGCGGAGAACAAAGCAGCAGAAAGCCATAGAGTGTTACATGACTTACATGAGGAAGTACGGAAGATGCAGCTCCTGTCCCCATTTCTCAACCCTCACCATTACTTCTACTGCTGCTCCCTGTAGCAGCATAGCCTGATCCAAGCTGTGACTGTCTCTAGTCCTCAGAAAGACAGCTAGCACATGCTCGGGAAATGTGGCCCTAGGAAAATCCTATGGGGAGAAAAAAAAAAAAGCACTTCTGACAAGCACTGGCTAGAAAAGAGACTGAATTATGAACAAAGCCACCATGAGCATTCTTTGTAAGTAAGCAGGATTACATGCAAGGAAATGCCTGACTTCTAACATAAATTTTTCTTCTTACCCCAGATTGCTGTGGATTTTGACAAACTGCCTAGCTCAAAATGGGTTAGATCATTTCTCTTTTTATTACAGGAATTCTCTATGCTTCTTGAACTGTATATCCACCAAAATCTACATTTTCACAAGTTCAAACTTCCCAGAAAATAACCCGCTTCAACTAATTTATACACAATTTCTGCCTTACCAATATGCCACCCCACACTCTTGCCTCACTCCATAGCACAATCTTGGTGATACTGATCATCTTCCAAGAGCAGAAGCAGCTATTTATAGCACGTGAGGTCTTATGCAGACCCATCTGTACCACCCTACCTACCAAGTGGATGGTGACAACAGGTAAACATTGGAAAGAAATGAGATAGCTGGCAAAGGCATCAGCAATAGTTTGAGAAAGATCTTTTTCATTTGCATGCATCTGACCTCACTGGTATTCACAACTGATTAACATCAACTGCCATGGTCAACACTTAATTCACCCAGAAAGCTGCTGCTAGTTTGACTTCATTAATATTGACATCTGAACTCTGTAGCTACAGTGGATTACTATTAATAATCATTTATGGCCAGCGATTTGCACAGAGCATGCCTGTCTAACCTGGGAGTCAGGCGATGAATCTTCAGTAACAATTCACAAGCTGTCCACCTCTGCAGCTATGCAATAAGCTGCTTTACCTCATCTCTTGCACTACCACTACTCACACTTGTCCTACCACAGGTGTAATGTGTTTCCACACCTAACTCAGGCTTCTTTCACACTTCTGGGTAGGGCAGGAAGTTGCAACAGAGTAAAGTTTCTTTGATGAAAAAATGCCAGGGGAGGTGAGAAATACTAGATGGTAGCAGCAAAGGTCAAGACTGTAAAAATATGCAGGTGCGATACATTTTTATTACTCTAGGCTTCTGGTACAGAAAGATACCTAGAGTCCAGCTCCTCTCAGATGTCTAAGGAGCAAAATTCCACTTTGCCTTTGTATTTACAGGTGCAGCTACTGAAGTTTTATGGAATGTACAAAAAGCCCTTAACCTCCTCCTCCAGCAGTAAGTAGGGTTGTAAAACTAACTTCATACACATGCTGATGTGTTAGGCTGGATTAAGGCCACAGCACTGGGTACCTTTCAGGGTCAATTCGACTTGCATCATGAAGCACCTCCAACCTACCACCGCACAAGGCTCCTGTGAGCAATCCAGCCCTGGGTGACTAATAAAGAAATGAAGTGACAGTGAGGCGTGCGCGGGTTTTGTACCAAATCAGATCTCACAGTTTCCAGCTATCGTTACTTGATTCAGGCCAGACCGGCAGTGTCCCATGCAGCACTCCACAGCTCACAAGTGGAAAAAGTGACCCAGCTCCCTTCATACCCACGCCACAAACCGCCTTTCCTGGGCCAGCAACTGCTGCTCCGCTCCCGGCTGCACTTCCAGGTACCTGGCAAACTGCCGGGGGCAGCTTCATCGGACTATTTCTCATGCAGCTGACTTGATAATTTCTAAATAACTAGGGCTTAGTCTGCAGGATTGCTGCCTAGTCTCAGCATCTTCTTGTTTTATTTTAGCTTGCTTTCTCCCCCAAAACTGGGCAACCAAGAGATGCTGACAGGAATGACCCAGTGAAACAGAGAGGAGAGAGAGAACTGGAGCCTCTGGTACCATCGAGGTGCCTGAGAAAATGAAATCCCTAGGAGACTTTACAGATCTACAGGTTATTACTTTCTCTTGCCCTCCTCACACCATCCCCCCACATGCAGAAAATCCTTAGCCATGGGCTCATAACATAATAAGCTTCCACTTGGTTTTAATATATTTTCTCATATTAACTTTAGCCAAAATTAACACTATTTCCCTCCTTCAATTTTCCTCCTTCAATGCTAAATATATTGAACTGAGTTTAACCATTTTCTGGTGAAAAAATATCTTCCTTTTCTAGTAGAGAAGTTCAGAATATCTTTGTTATTTCAGTTTCCAAGAGACACTACAGAAATTGAGCAAGTTGGTATCATTTCACCTGGTTTCTAAAGCTTCAAGACAGAAAAATCACTGTATTTGAAAGTGCTTGAGCTTTTAGAAGATTACCATTTTCCCCATTAACTTGCAGTGCCACCATCACCACTTTGTGATGTGTATACAAGCCCAAACCAAAGAAAACTTCAGCTTCTTCAAGATTTTGCAGCTTTAAAATTGCTTTTAGCATGGACTTAGTGACTGCTGCTTCTGCCATCAAAATCTTCAAAATGCACCAGATCTTTGGAATTTTTAAAAATTAAAAAGAATTAAAAATTGCAATGTCAATGTTCTCTTACTCTATACATAAGAGCTCCTTATTGTTACAACCCTGTTAAGAAAATCTAAAGGAAGAAAACAAGAGTGGATTTTTACAGAAACACTCTTTGAATCATGTTGAGAAAAAAAAAACCTGATAACAGTGACATTTTTACCAAATCCTATGTTTCAATCAGAAGTAAAAAAAGAAATTTAAAAAATTTGACCAGCCGTACTATATTTGGGTCTGTGGCTGTATTCCCAGAATTTAGCAATAACACCCCAATACACTTTTTTTTTTTTTTCCCTGTTGGAATATACTTTTCAGATATGGAAACAGCCTTTTCAACTCACGTGCAGTGGCGTGAGAAAACACAAACCCACACATACATAGACATAAAAATAATCAAGTTAGCATTCTTTAGTCTACAAAGTTTGCTAGACCTCCATCGTTAAAATTCATTAAATATAGGTATAAATTACTTAGAAGGAATTAGACATGCTTCTAGATAGAGCACTGAGGAAGGAGTCTCCTTATGGCCATAATGGTTGATAGTGGTAGCAATTAGAAACTAAAATTGTGGTCTACAGGAAATTTCAACTTTCTGAAATTTATTTTTCTTCTGAAAGAAAAACTGATTTTCTCATGAAATCTGAATTAACCCCCTCCATGCTTTTCTAAAAGTTCTGCTTTGATCAAATTTAGAAGTTTTTCCTATATTTTTTCTTATTTTATAATACAATGCAAAATACATTGTAAGCAAAAGACAAATATCTAGGCAAACAAGGCACAGTCTTATTGATATTTGATTTTCAATTTCTTTACATGCAAGCGCACTGAAAATGGCATGTCCCCATACAAAACCTGTGTTTCAGTGAAACAGCATTTTCCAACAGGAAAATGTCTTTTTGGTTAATTTTTTCAGTCTCAGTTCCTTTCATGATACCCATCTTGGATGACAAGGGAAGTTATTTACTGCAAGTCTGAAAAAGTGGAGGCTGAATTCTGTCTTCTTGCCTCTCTTCATCTCTGCTTGTTCACAGGAGGGGAGCTGCTTCAGAGTCACAGTGTTTTTAAAAGAAGCCAGAATTAACTCTTCCTCCACTGTATCACAAGCAATGAAATCCGGTTTCCTATCACCTGTTGTCTTGTGGTTGGATTCTTTTGTCCCTAAGGAGGTGAAAACTGACTGAAGAGTCTCCTGCTGTTTCCCTGTCTGTATCATGTAATCTGTCTGGCGTCCCATAGAAAACAGGAAAAGTTGCAGCCTTTCCCTCAATGGAAACAGTAATTCAGTCTCTTTCCTGTATTTAGTCTTCTATTTCCCTAAAATATTTAGGAAATTTGAATCTTTTGGACCTCTAGTGCTCTATCATATTTGGCTGAAAGTGCTCTGACATTATTAGGCAGGCACACAGGTATAGATACATGGTGTGGTCACAAAAGCATCATCTCTTAAGGACACAAGATAAAAAGAAAATTGCAGTAGCTGCCTGTATGTGTGACTGTTGGAAAGACCCTTGCACTCTTTTGCAGCCACATTCAGGCAAGGACTGTCTGTGTTATGAGATAATTAGCAATCTGATGAGCAATTCACAGATGAAAAGTGTTACATAAATCCCAACATCATTATAGCTAAGAACAGGGTGATAATTACAGCTAAGATTGCCTGAATACTTTCATTCCCAGTTTGGGGGATTATATTTTTTCCCCAAAGACTCATAACTCTATTTCTTAGTCCAATCCTACTCTCTTTGCTCCAGTGAAGTCAACTTCAGTGAGACCACTGATGCAATGTATTTCCCCCCTGCTGTCTGCCTGGAGCTGGTCTTCTGGAAGACTCAGTTAAAGGAATTCAGCTGCTGTTAAGTTTGCTGTGGTGAGTACAGCAGAGCGCTATACATTTGGATTTCAGAAGAGCTTTCACTGTCACTGATAATAAAAAATGAGAACAGAGAAAACGTAGCAATTGTAAAATGTTACCTGCACCCTACCCTTCCAAAAGAACACCTTCCAGCCTTTTTTCAGAGGACAGTGTATTCCTCAATATATAAAGGTCATTTGCATTTACAACCATAACAGGAAATGAAATAACCTTAAAATACAAATCAGCAATATATTCAGTATGCAAATCAACATTTTTATGAGCTGCAATAATGAGGAACAAGCAAATTAGTACTATTCCAAACTACCTTTTAATTCTTTCTGCATTCTCTTAGCATCAGCAGATAAACAGGACTAAAGATTTCGCTAACTGTCACATACAGCACCACAGCCAGTATATACATATTATTTAAAAACAGCACATAGTTACTACATACACCATTTAACCTCACAGAGGCTATCTGATTCTGATCTCATTCTTGTGTAAATTAGGAATTAACCTTACCATGTAGACATAATCGGCCTTACAGCGATGTAAAGCTGGCAGAAACAACATCCTCACCAAACCCACACCACTCGTTAATACTGTTCACAATTTATAAATGAAGCAATCAAAACTCAGTAATTTGGTAAAACCTAACGTAGTCATCATGAGCCATCTTTTAAGTGTTTCATCAAGCACTTGAGCCTTTTGCATTGCCACACACAAAATTCAGGCTACAGATTTATTAGATCTCTGCCATGCACATGAGGTACCACGCACCAGCAGCTGGTTAGTAACTGACCACATGGAGGCTTTTAGTTGTAGCAAATCAAGGGTCCCCTAACTTCTGCCCAGGTAGGGCCAGACTGCCCCAGATGTCTTTCACTTTCTGATGGTTGCTGAGAATTGGGGCATGCACACAGACTGTTTCTGTGGAACAGATGATGCATGACAAGGTCTTACCTGTGCTTCCCAGGTCATGTGTCACATTTCTTAATTAATGCCAATGACAACTGTTGGTATGAAAGGTGTTCCTGCTGGGAAAACTTAGGAAAAGCTGGTACTTCACTGTTCACCTGTATTATGCAAAGCTTCACACTGAAACAGTGGGCCTTGGAGATGAAGTCATGCAAGCTGCTGGAGAGTTAGATTACTCTCTAAATACACAGTTTAGAGTCAGTTCTTGAACCAGACTTACTCCCCGAGAACAATCTGCAGCTCATGTTTCTGAGAAAGTGCCTGCATTTTTTGTGAGCATCCCTTTTCCAGGAACACTTCCTTAGTATATATACAGAAAATATGTAACTATCACTCAGATTCTCCCTTACTGATTTTGCCCATCGCTAGGAAGCCAACTCAAAGTTCTGGCATTGCTTAGCAAAAAGGCAGGCCTGAAGACAAAGTGGTCAGGAAGGGACAACAGTGTCACATTTAGAATTACTTCATTGTAATGGGTCTTGTAAGAGGGGCACTGGCCTTCCCTCAGGCAGACAGTCTGTCAGATCTATTCTGAGTCCTTGTGAAGTCCCTGGCAGGTTGCTGAGATTGACCTGCAAAATCATGCTGGGGCATTAAGGCTGGCCAAAGGTTGATTTTTTCATCAGCATAGAAAGAAAATGATACTTTGTAAAGTCCCATCTACAAAGCTCAGTGAAAGTCTAGAGGTCAATGAAATAAATATAGTGCATTTACATTAGCAAATAGACAAAACAGCACACAACGTGTTGAGGAAGGGTGGTGGTTTCATATTGGACTTTAAAGCCAATTTTAGAGACCTCAGGGAAACCATGTATTTGATTAACTCATTCTTACAATCTAAACAGAGAAGGACTGACAACCGTATTTCAGTGTTTTTTTATGAAAAGACGAAGCATGCATAGAGCTGGTATCCCATGCTTTCACCTACTGTAATTATGGTAATACACAAAAAAAGAAAACAAAAAGCTTACTCAGCCCTGATTCTGCAAACATCTGACCAGAAGCAGAATGCGTCAGCTGCGTTTCCCAAGGGAAAACATAGTACTTGTGTTAAGTACTGACAAAAATGCAAGGATCCTTGTGTGCTTTGCAAACTTGTAAAATACCAATAGAAAAGCTTGCTCAAGTCAACTACTCTCAAAAATAAGGTACAGAAAACATTTCACTACCATCACGTAGCGTTTGAGTCTATGTATGAGTATTTCAGACTTGCAACACACTATTTGGCTAAAGGCCTGAGAGGAGGAGTTAGTTATCCCCCTGCCTAAAAAGCCATACTTTCTCTACCATGGGAAAAGCAAAGGAAGAGATCATTTTCAGAGAATGGTAAACTTTCATCATGACTTTTCAAGGTTATAATTATTATTATTATTCTACTGCTCAGTTTTAATTTTTTTGAGTAAACATATCAATTTTTATCTTTTTCATATCAGAACTTTTCAATCCATATTATATTATAAAGTAATGTGTCAACCTGAAGCTTAACCTCCAACACCAAGGACACATAAATTACCACTGGCACTGCTCATTTTAAGTGTCTTAAGTGGTTTACAAGGTTTAATATAGAGAAGATTGTGAAAATACTAGGGCTAAACACCCAAGGGACACTGGGGAAGAGCCAAGAACTGTGACCTTTTGGATGTCTGACTTTGCAGACACAATTGTTTCAGTGGTTTTCTTTCTCTTTCACGCCTTTGGTTTTTGGTTGGTTTTTTTTTTTTTGGTTGGGTGTTTTTTTTTTTTTTGTCTGCTTCTGTCTGAACTCCTAATTAAGACAAGCTTCCCAAATGCTACTGCTCAGAGCTCACAGGAAAGCCTCCCAAGAACTCCTCAGATATCTCACAGCAATAGTTTTATGCGTAGTGTGAAAGCAGGCTTACACATCATCCTGCAGCTAACTGCAGCTATTCAAGACACCTTTATAGATATGACCATCAGTAACCTTTTATTCTATCACTTGGTATCAAAGCTCTTCTCAGAGCTGACAGGAAGTATTGCTGAACAATTCTGGGCAAGTCAGTTTTACTTCTCTATTTTAATGTTTCATTATAAGTTTTGCCTATGTGTCACAGCTCAGCCCCTGAGTCTTGTTGCCCAACTCCTCCACAAGCAGATTTTTACTGCCTCCTTCCACAGTTCACTTGCTGTTAAAAAGTTCTCATGATTTTACTTCCGTAACTAGAAAACACACCTGAGAGCAGCATAGTTAGCCTAGACAAGCTAAAGAAAACAAAGAGTAAAGTTGTGGATTAAATATTCAAATTAATTTCCTTCTTGCTCTGTTTCCCTGGGTGCCATTAACTTCCTTTTACTAAATGGAGAATGTTCTTTGTGAGCAGTGCCTGCACTGAAAACTCCCCAGCCACCTGGGAAGTGCCGCCACCTACTACAACAGTCACCGAGCAAGTAAAGCTCCTCGGGTTGCCCTCTCCACCCCACGGGCACCATGCTAACCAGTAACACTATCCCACATGTTCTCCTATTTAGGCCAGATGCTTGGAAGTCAGATTTGCAGATATTACCCCACTACCTCCAGAGGTGGCACCACCAATGGACTGAGCCTGAAATTTTCTTCTAAAAAAAAAAGAATGAAACTCCTAGCAAGTTTGGGGGATATAAATACACACACACAGAGCATTTGGAGCAAATGTCATAGGTATCACCTCAGAAACTTGAGCTTTTGCTAGCCGGCAGAGAAAATTAAAATGCCAATGATGATATGAGAAAACACAGAATAGAAGCCACCACAGCAACTCTCAGTACATTAATTTCTCACTGATAATTTTGATAGGGATGATCTAATTGCCATTTTTGTGCATTTTATTGAAAAGTGGATTCCACAGGGTGCTAAGCAACTTTGGCTTTTACATACTATGCCTAGCACTTTTCTCTAGCTAAGCTTCACCAAAATCCACTGAGCTCAAGCACAATTTTAAGTGCATCACTGCCCAGGACAAGAATGTTTAGCACTCCTTCTTTTAAAGATGCAAATTTATACTTGTCTGCTCTTTATGGGTCATCTTTCTCAACTTGGCAATGACCAACAAGAAAGTCATGAAGTGAGGAAATGTAACTTGCCATTCATTCAGTGTAAATACCTTGCAAAGCTACAGCTTTGCAATTTCCTTTCTTTGGGTAAATAATTTGAAATAGAGTAAGCAATGATAGTGGATGACTGGAAACAGAATCCCTCAAAGTCCCGGACGACTGACAGATACCACAAGTGATGACGTATTTTCTTTTAAATCCCCTTCATCTATTTTCAGACATTTCTGTTTGTGCTGGCTTAACAGCAGCTTACTGAAAAGCAATGAGATATATACAACATATGTGCAAGTAATACAACTACCACACAGGCTAAAATACTGGTACTGTCATATACCTATACATAAACCAAAAATAATAATGTGCATATTACCCTAAGCCAAGTTTTTATGCAGGTGTGTCTCTGATCTATGGATGTTTGTGAGGTTTTAATTTAAATCACCCATGTTCACACTTAAAACCTGAAGAACAAGAGAGTGGAAATTTCTAGCACAGTGGGTTACAATGCAACAACACATGCCTTTCTCAAAGTATGGCTCCCCATAGAAACGTTTGGATTCATGAGGCAAGAACTGTGTCTTAACAGTTCCCGATATAGCTAAGGATTTACCCCAAAATGCTGGATATTGAGGAAGGTCGTATCATACTTGAAGAAGCTTGATTTCTGTTCTATTTTGCATTTTGTGAAGCTCTGTATCTCTTTTGCTGAACTCCTGTAGGTGGTAGTGTTGGTGTAATACGTCACACAAAATTACTGGGGCCTCTTGGGACACTGCCCAAACCTCCAGGAGATGTCATTCTTTAAAGTTTATTGGCTTACTTCCTCTAAGCATGGTACTCCTTATTCTTAGGATCGATAAACAAATAATTAAATTACATTAATATCCATATTTGCTCAAGAAACAGTAACACCTGTGGTGTCAGAACAGGTAAGTAGGGAAAAGCAAGCAGAGTCTATAACCAAGACAGCCCCCATTGATCCCGTTATTCTTGAAGTTTAGCTTACCTTTCTTAAAATGGTGAACAAATAATGTTGATTCTTTTTCTACTTCTGTCCTCTACCTTTGGCTAAACAAACAAAAACCCGCAAGAAGTTGTGTCATCTAGATTTACTACGGCTTTTTCTCAAAAAGTGAAAAAAATCAGAGATTTTTAATTTAAGAAAAATGTTTACTATTGAAAAACAGAAAAACAAAAGTTAGGGCTTTAGTCAAAAGCACATACAATTGGTTTTGATGGAATAGGTAATTATCAAACTGATAGTTTTGTTCTTTGCTCAGATAACTCCAGCTACTGGATGTGGAGTCAAACACACAGAAACTGCCTTCCTGCAGAAATGCAAAGCCTCCATTTCTACTTAAAAACACCATAAAAGTGCTTTATAATAAATATAAGTATGCCAAAGAGAACTAAGCTCTAAGTTCAGGTCATGGAAATAATAAGAAATGTTCTTCCAGAGGGTAGGCAACAACTGGTGATGCAAACGACTGCCATGCAGATGGCAAAGGGCTTTAAGAATTCCTTATCTCCTTAGCAAGAGGAGCCCCAACAAGAAAACCTCTCTGATAGTAAACCAACCTTAAAAAGCCCTCACAAAACTTTAACAGGGTCAGTCAGAGACACCTGCAACATGAACAAATGAAAACACGGCTGAGGAAGTGTTTGGAAAGCAGCAATCCAGCAGAGCATACACCAGCACCTTCACGGCAAGGATCTGAGTTCAGCTCAGCGCAGTTCTCTCGGTTGCTCTTGTCACACCTGATGACTCTCCAAGGTAGCAGCGCTAAAGTAAATGCCTTTTCAGGCCCACTCTACATTTGGCTGTCATCGGTGAACCCAGCAAGGGCAACAGGCCGCTCCACCTCTCTTTCTTTACCTGCATGATACCAGTGGTCTCTGCTGCTTGCTCTCCTTAGCAGTGCAAGTAGTAGTGGCTGCTGCATCTTGGCAATGACTTGTTCCAGCTAAAATTGTGTTTTAATTTAGCAGAAAAGTCCATTTTAGTTGCCTGCCCCCCTTCCACCCCCACCCCCCCCACCCCCCCCGCTTTTGGGCAAATTCAACCGGACTGTTAAATGTCAAACACAGTAAAGATAAGGCAGTTCCACTGAGCGGCAGAATGAATCAAATGTCTCAGTTGCACAAGAGTGGGCTGGCGAGTCTCTGTTAAAAAGCCCACGCAGTAAATTTAGAGCTGCTCTTTCCCCCTACTAATCAAATCAGCTGTTCGACAGCACAATGTCTGTGCCAGAATAGTCCAAGAAGAAAGAACTGCCCTCAGATACATTTCCATGAGATCTGGAGATTCACAGGACAAAAATGAAGACACAGCTGAATAACTACAGGAAGCAGTAAATCATTTTAGGGAGTATTAAGCAACTGCTTGATTTCCAAAACTCTGCTTCACACAGGAAAGGATTGCAGAGTCTAACCCTTGTAGCTCACCTATGGTTCTGAAAAATGTAGTCCTTGCGCTTTACCTGACAGAGTAAAGCACTAAGAATGCAAATCTGTAAGGAAAGTGAGCTTAAATGTTAGAATTAGGCACATTTCTCTACCCCCCACCCCCACCCCCCTCCTCCAAATAAAGTTCAGTATTGAGGATTTTTGCAACTTTTGAATGCATATCAGGAGCAAGCCTGGTACTTCCCCTGCTTAAAAGTGCCACATTCCTCATTTTAAATATGAGGTTATGGCATACAAAACCTTATCCTCTTTAATCAATAGTTCAGCCCTGATTGGTGGTAATTCAAAATAATCTCTGACAGAGGTTTTTCACAGTGAGTATAAAATATTTCAGTCTAGTACTCAGAGACCTGACACAGACACCACAAATGGTACTTGTTAGCTAAGCCGTCTGAGCCATGGGTTCTTTACCCTTTTGCATTACTGGCAGAGCTCCCCCACCAGAAGCAGAAAAGAGCAGTAGAAGAAATGTAATTCAGTGCTTACCCTGAAGATTATTGATATAGCAAGTTTCATGAGCCCTTAGTTCAAATCTACAAAATGGGAGTCACCTGAATTGAATTGCTATTAAGGAAACTACAAAGTCTCTGCTGGAAAAGCAAGACTTAGATTGCCATTCCTTGAGATCCATTGTAATGAAATCTTTTCACCCTAGATTGACGTACTGCCTAGGAAAGATTATAAAACACATGGCTGTCACTATTAGTACTGAACTGCTGGATCTCCAAGACTTTTGGGAAGCTTTAGCTTATCCATTACAAGTAAAGCACTCAGCAATTCCTCTTTCATAACCTTAGTCTTCTAAAGAAACAGATTAAATGATAGTTCAAATATAAGCCCAACAAATCACTTGAAATCTGAACTAAAGAAGATCATGCTTCTATCACCAAAGCTGTTAGGCATTTACCATTGTCCTTCTGCCTCATTAAGTTTGTTCTGTCTTAAAAAGCGTAAGACTATGTGAAATTCTAAGAATAGCAGAACAGGAAAATAATATCCACAGACATACTCATGCATTCCCAGTTGTAATTTGTTCTGGCCTCCTTTATTCCCCTCTTGCTATTTTTCCAGGAACTTGAAGAGGAGTGGTTACTACTCATGGAAACACTGAGCTTCTGTTATTTGCAGAAATACTCACAGACTGTGTGTGGAAAGAAGTTGTGCCTAAGGAAGGCAATATGCTAATAATTTAAAAAAACCATATATCCAGGTAAGGAAGAGGCTCAGTCTAGTGTTTGTTAGGCTACTGAACTACAGAGTGGATGACCATGAGATTTTTTGAACAAACAATCCATCCTTATTGATTCTCAGGTACAATAAACAAATTGCTTCTTAAAAATTGAGTGGATACCTATTAGCAGGATCACTTACTGAGAATTGGGGGGTGGGGTTGGGGGGAGTGGGGCAGGGGTGAGTGGGCTGGATGTAGAAAGGAAAAACAAAAAAAACACAGCATAAGCAGAACTGCCTAGGTAGAAAATGTTTCCAGCAGGCAATTTTCATAACCAATTGCTCAGTTGCTAAACAAGTGGTGTACACTTCATACATACTCATTTAGCCACAAACATGTTGCGTGACAAATACAATCAAGTCTAGGAAAGACAGAATGCAAGAGTTGAAAGAATTAAGGGAACTAGTAAAGGAAAGAAAATCACTTCATCTCTGGTCTGCTAGTTTTAATCCAATCCATATTAGTAGGCATGAAGTTTTAACCTTCCAGTGTCTGACTGTGAACTGGCCCATGTGAAATGAGTTGGCAGACTTTATCCCATCCTACTAAATGCAAGACTCAGCAACCTCTTCCTCTCCTCCTCTTTTGCACACATGTGCACACCCTTCTCAAAAATGGGGATAGTATTGGCAATCATAACAAAGACAGACCAAAGCTTGTGAGCGCCTGTACATAACTGATTTCTGAGCTCTTAGACATCATGAATGCAAGAAATGGAAACAGTACAGCAAAATATAAGCATCCACAACCATCGTACATGTTCCTTAAGGTCATAATCTGTTTCTTACTACAGACTTTCCTTGCCTGGTCTGACCATCATTTTCCTGTCACTACAGAATTACTGTTATGCTTTCAATGCTAATGTCTGGCCAGGTTCTGATTAAGGATTCAAAATAATAACAATCTCTCAATTTCAGAAGCATTAAGGTTAAAAAGCTGAATTAGAGAAAGATGTGATGCTCTCCCATGCAGAAAAATGAAAAAAAGTTATAATGTTTTACATGAGAAAGATTTAGAACTTGTCCAACAAAAAGAATGTTATGGATTTTGCACTAAAGGTTGAAATGAGCATATTTTTTTTCCCCTCAAGCAAGTAAAGTGTTAAATGGCTACAGTTTTCATAAGCTTTGTGAACATATTTGTGGGGCTTGGATCCAGTTTTGAAATAGCTATAAATTACTATAATTTGGCACCAATATTACACAAAGACAGAGGACATGTACAAATTTTATTTGCTGCAATAATCATTCAAGATTATTTTGTTTAAATGGCACCTATAATCTAAAACCTGCAGGTTCGATGTTAAAGACATCTGCCAAGTGGAGTCTGAATTTGCCTTCATGTGCTGTGAGCCGGGAAAGCTCTACATGAGCACCAGTTTTGACCCAGTTTTGATGACCTTCGACCACTAAAGAGCAGAGCGCACTTAGTGCTACCAGCTCTCATCATTTCAGCCTTGACTAATACTTTGTCAGAGGCGGTAAACTACAGTTTCAATATAATTCAGTATTTCATGACACTTTGGAACAAATTTCCAAGATGTTCTTTCAAAGAGAAAAGACGGGGATATAGAATTAGCAACAACCACTTGCAAAACCAAGTTTCCCAGTTTCCTGATACAATAAAACAACAGGAATGATAAATTGCACTTACATTCTCTCTAGTCCCACCTGGTTGCAAAGCGGGCCTTCTTGATGTGCCAGGAGAAGAAAGAGAAACAAACCTCACACTTCCAGTACCAGCTGAACTGAATCTATTGAGCAGAACATGAAGTTTTTTCTTGCATTATCTTCTGTCAGCACCCTCCTTTCTGTGGAGGAAAAGACCCAAACAAATCAGTGGTGTATCTAAAGAACATACATGTGTGAACAACTGCCAAAGAGCAGCCTTACAAAGTCTTGGTAATTTGGAAAGCCATTCAGCCCCAAAGGGTTTGGATTAGGTTCCACCAAATGTTGTTCGATAGTGAGTTTCACCTGGCTGAAGAGCAATGGTCCCTGTAGCAGAGGTACAGGTATTCAGGGTGCTTTGGGTTTTTGTGGGTTTTTTTGTTTGGTTCTTATTTGTTTATTTGGGGTTTTTGTTGTGGGGTTGGTTTTTTTTTCCAGGGAACTCAGAGTCCATTTTGAGGTCCACCCTGCTCCTTCAGACGCATAAGCCCCCGGTGAGGTTCAGGGCTGCCAGAAAGGTAACAGCTCAGAGTCCGTCCCACCTCCAAGTCCTGCTGTTCGAGCTGAGCGCAGGCCCCAGCACCAACAGCTTCCTCCCTTCCCGCCTTTTTTCCTGGAGCGGGAACGCAGCACAGGCTGCAAACTAAAGAGCTGACTGCAAAATGATTTAGTCTACAACAGCAGTATTTGACCAGCTCAGGGAAACCAAGTCAGTACAGGCCCATTCTGTGGAGCCCTCATAACTGATTTTTAAAGTGTCATACAATTGATGGTGGCTGAAGCTAAGATGCCAACGGAACTTATATGGATAAAGACAGTCGTACAAGTGCTCTCACACACCAGTAGTCTCTAAACTAATTTAGCCACGTCAGTACTGCTTTCACATTGGTAGCGGCTGGCCTTGTTTACAGAGAGTTATCACTTCTAAGGCAGCAGCTGAATTCAACAGCTTGTAGGCCTCCCTCCCACTGACATCCCACCGTGTAGGTGGGGAGGACTCGTAGGTGCAGAAGCAGGAAGGAGCTGCCAACACCAGTGCGTGACGGCTGTCACACAACAGTCTCTCACCGCTCCCTTACTCGTTTCGGCACGTTTCTGCTCATAGATGGCTGCGAGAGCAAATACGTTAAAATGATTGCTCCATCACCCAACATCACAGGAAACATTCAGCCTAATCGTATAGATTCAAGTGCTTCAAAATGAGCCACCAGGGGCTGTGAGGCTAAAAAGAATCCACGTGCCAAGCCATTTGTGTTTGGGTTTTTTTCCCCTCCTTTTATCTTCTTTAACATACATACATTCAGCTGCTTGAGTCTGTGCCTTGTGGAAAGTGGCTGAAGCAGGGTGAAGTCTCACCGAGTGAGACTGAAAGCCTCTGTGTGGAAGGGGGAGATGAGCTGCAAAGGCATCAAATTTGCGCCTGGAGCTGGAACATGCTAGTCTGAAGATGGCAGGCTTAGTGGGGAACACCAAAAAGCATGACTGTCACGTTGCCATCGCAGTAAGCAAGGAGACATTTTTCTACTAACCGAGGTGCAGGAGATCTCGAAAATAGTCTCAGCATTTGAAATATATGGAACAAAACTGACATACCCTGGGTTTAGTACTGGATTAAAATTATTTTAGCTCGTCTTCCAAAAAATGCAGTGAGTGCAGTTGGGGGATCGGAAGGCCGCTGCCAGTACAGCTCTGCTGGAAGAGTTGAGGAACTTCCTGAGTACTTTTGTCTAAAACAAACAAGAGGCTTTCCAGGAAGTTCTGAGTAATCATCCGACCTTGTGCATAGCTCAACTGCTACAGAAGGAAGAAACTATCCTGAGATGGAGAGACAAAGATTTAAATAAAAGAGAAAATGCACCAGCCTGTTTGAGGAAATTAAGAAAGAACAGACTGAAACGTGCCCCAGGAATTTTAGCAAAGAGCAACTAATCCAGTGAGACTCGTGAGAGAACTCCAAAAAATGAACAAAATTCAGGAGTTCATAAAGACAGCCTACTGACTTCCCACAGGGGATTTCCTCTGGGGCATAACACCAGAAGACCCTTCCCTCCCCTCCAGAGTTTAAAGTTCGACGTGTCTTTGTGTGGGCCTCTTACTGCTTTCTCCAACTAAACCAGCTTCTGTCTCTGGAGACGATGGGGGTATCTATAGTCTCTACAAGAGACCACTGTGTCTTTAAGCATCATAACATGGCAGAATTAAGAGATCCTGCAACCTATATGGTTGGGACAGGGATCCCATCCCCACCCACAGGCATCAAATCAACTCCTGATAGCAATACTACTCTGTGAGCAGTTTTTCCACCCAAACCAAATTAACCAGAGGTAATGATGCTATGACCTTTCCAGTCAGGCAATGCTGCTTTTTATGCTTTGGATTCTCCTGCATTAGGAGGCTTCAAAGGGACTAAAATAGAGAGGGGAAAAAAAAGAAAAAGGAATGAGCAGATCCAGATGAAATGAGCTTTTTCATGCCTACGAATGGACACTGTAATATCTCTCTAACTTAATTACGAGTACAACATGGATTTTTGTGTTTATTTTATGTATATGCATGTATATAAAAACATGCAAACAAGTGTAGTGTCTATTCATGTGCTACAGCTGCCTCCTCAGCTCTTAATATTGGCTGTCTTTATGGCTGTGTAAATACCTCTACACACCAGAGGAAATAGAATTAAATCCCTGGAAATTCAAAGGGGGCCACAGGCACACACATATACACACCCGCCATTACGGGTCTCTGCTATTGCTCTATCATTACATAAAACATAATAGCAATGTTGTAGGTTAGCAATAGTTTTAGGGGCACAGATACCACAGCATCTGGTCTGTCCTGAAGCCATCTCTACCATTTCCCCTTAGCTATCAGTATTTCCATGTAGACCCCATGGTAGAAACCTTAACTGATGCCATATATAGACGACAGCTCGTTGGGTTGCCCTGCAAAAGATTTGTCATGCTTTAAGCTAATTTTGCCTTGTGTACAAAAAACTGAGCACACACCCTGTCTCTGAGATAACCTTCTTTAACCTTTCATATCAGCACAGAAGTACTTCAGTGGTTTCTCACATCCAACTCATTCTTCTGAAGGATCAGAACAAGAGATGAAAGAAAAAGTGGATTACAAAGAGGAATTTAAATAGTAGTGTTCTGGCCTTGTTAGAAATAAGTATTTGTGTTTGTGCAGATGTCTAAAAATACATTTTTTTAATTTTAAAGTGGTAAACACCACCACTGATTTTTTTTCAGTCTACAATTTTTTAAGATAAACTGATTCTGAAGTGTACATTGCCCCTTGTTCAAGAGTGCCAGCGAACACGATTTTCAGGTGGAGTGTGGGGCTTATTTATTTTCAGACTTTTAAAGCTATGATTGCAAACAGATGCATGGATGACTACCCCATCCCCCTCCTTTCCTGCAGAAGAAAAAATAAACATCCAAGGTCGATGATTTCTTTAGAGCAAACACCAAAACACTCGAGACAATAGAAGTTTTATTTCAGATTCCTAACCAGGGCCAAGCTTACAATCTGCAAAACATTCAGTCTTGATGTGCTCAGGAGGAGGAAAGGACAGCTGTGTGTCAGCATCAATCTCCTCTGTGAAAACAGAAACCTAATTCTGTGCCCTTTGATCTGATGGTGATAAACAGTAGAATGACTCAAGACACCACTTTTTTCCACTATAGCTTCAAAAAAAAAAATGAAGAAACAGTTACAGCCTGCATGAATACTAACACCTTAGCAGACACAAGCATTTACTAGATGTAACACTGGTCTTTCTGTCCTTTCTGTTCCTGCAGTTGTATTTGGGTTTATGTTCACACAAACGCTCTCCTTTTGCACAAGTCAGATTCCAGTCACAGGAGTTATCCTGGGGAAAATAAACTTCAGACTGAAAGCTAGGCCGGATTTTGATTTTACAAATGCTGGTATAATGTAAGACAGTAATCAAACTCAGTAATGTTGCTCCAGTGCAAAACCAGAGTCTGACTGGCATCTTTCTCTTGACTCTTATGTCCTCTGGCTTATGCCATTAATTTGACAAACTGGCAGCTAGCCAGGTACTCAAGACCATAAAGTTACAAGTAAAGGAATGGGATTTTTTTTTTTTTTTAAGGAATCTGAACAGATACAATGTGGTTTTATTATTAATACATTTGTGTATAATACATTCACTGCTGATACTGCAAATTGGAGAAATTCCATTGAAACAGACTGAAAAACAATGCCAAGATAATTACTTTCCTCCTCTCCAACTCTGGAGTTGGGATACCAACACCTGTGATACCACAATCGGAACAGATTATGATCCACCAACAGCAAATAGCTTCCATGAAGCATACAGGGAACAGGAGCTCATGGCATTGGCCCAGCATTAGAGGGACTTCGAGCTACGCTTAATGTCAAGGCAGAGCAAGGAAATACTGTTCACAGAGTAACTGTGAATCCCTAACTTCCAGTACATCTCCACATGACAAGGGAGATGAGCCAGGGGTACTGTCCTGATCTAAGCACCACTAACATATACACCTTCCTTGAAAAAAGCAGTTGCGTGATTATTCTTGAGAGTGGAGACTGGGGCAGTCTCTGAAGAACCAATTCATCAAAGTTTTTGATAGTGTAAACACCACCTTGAATTTTATTTGGAAAATTCATCGTTCAAGGATCACGCATTCCTGTACACTAATCATACATTGCAATACCTGTGTAAACTATAAGGCATGACTATGCCTTACATTGTACAGGATGAAAACCAGATCCTGAGAAGATAAAGGCAACATTCTCAAAAATGTCTATTAATTTTGGTAACCTTGGGGATTAGGGGTATTCTAACTGCATATCTGTCCATAAGTGAAGTACCAGGTGCTTTGGTACCTTTGCTCCAATAACAGTTTTAAAAGTTCACAGCATGTCCAAGAAAAAAAGACCAAGATTTTTCAGATGTTGAGACCTTCAAAACAAATGGATGTTCTTTGAAGTATTAACCTTATGACTGCACTAAGAATATATGCTGAGTCAGTGACAGAGTTGGAAATGAAATTTTTGGGTCCTCACTGCTTCGGAAACTAAATAGTTGTGCTTTCCCCTCTCGCCCCCTTTGGTAGGCATATGGATTTTATCTGTCATCTAAGCTGACCAACCCTGTAACCCAGCAGCTGACCTCCAGCCAGCAGGCAAACTTTGAAGCCACATTAGAAATTGGGTCCAAAGATTTGTCATTCTGATTTAGTGTGTTCATATAGAATGTGGATAATACACATGACATTGTTTTTCCTCTTCTCGAATGTATTTCGTGCCTCTCAAATATATTTTTAAAAAGTCCATGCACAGATAAGTATATGTCTGCAACATATGCCGTTTCCAACGTCTGGCTTGGCCTTTTCACTTCTATTGCTTTAGACATCCATTTCTATCCGAACTACGAACAAGGCTATGATTAGGGTAGAAATGCACACATTGGTAGAGTCCCCCATAGCCCAAGAAAAATCCACCATTAAGTAAAATGCACAAGACAAAGTTTAATATTAATTCTTAAAAAATGAGCTTGCAGGTCTTACATTTAATGGACACTTTTAACAGAGCATGAGCGGCAAACAGTCTGCAGCAATAATGTATATGCCCACACTACATTTAGGAAGAAATGGCCAATGTTTGTTTTCAGCTTATGTTCAGATCCTTTTTAACTATGCACACTAAGTTAGGGCCAAATTTATTGGGACAGTGTGAGAATTTTGTATAGTGAGTAAGTACCCCACAGATTATTCCTTCATATAAATGAGTCCAACCCTGATGAAAACAAACCCTGACAACTGTGCTGTATGCTCTGAAAAAAGGGTCTGGGACAAAGCTGTGTTAAGAAAAATAGGACACATGAGAACACAAGTGCAAGAAATCACTTTACCCTAACAAAATCTGAGTACATACTGGAAGAGCAGGAGCATGCAAACTAATACTACGTAAGGGACTTCTCCATCATATACTGGCCATTTACACAGGGTCAGCTCCTGAATCAGTTTTCTGATTGATATTCACCCTGAAAATCAGAATAGCACACAGCTGCACACAAAGTATTTCAATGGCAAACAGTTAGTAAAGGGCCTCCCTGTCTACCCTAATTATTTGCAAAGCAGAAAACTCTGCTTGTGTCCACGCTCCTTTGCCTTTCCTTCATTTCCACTTGAGCCTCTCAGGCCTCAATGCTTCAAAGGCAGAGCATGGTTTCTGAAAGGGCAGTCAGTGCCACTCTATTAGGGTGAAGCTTTTAGCTAGTGGTAAGGGGGATTTACTTAATGGGAAATCCCATATGTAGAACTCCTTTCATCACCTGTGGTTCTGCTGAAGGGGAAGGTTTAACAGGGAAGTGTCTGGACTCCAGGCATGAGCAGCAGGTAGAGAATTCCTTTACATGGGGTGGGAGGAAAGCCAACACTAAAGTTGGGTGAAAGTTGTACCTGTAGCAGACAGCCCTATCTCTACCATAATGGTCCTGGGGGGAATGGAAGGCACACAGTGTGGGTAGGGATTCAGCTCTCTGCAGGATTCCCTGCAGGCCGTTGGGAATACCAGCAGCAGAACTGAAACAGTCCCAGCTGCTCTCCTCAGCCACACAAGGGCCAGCCGCTGCAGTCAGAGCGCTGCAAGCCACATACAGCTCACCCGCCACGATGGATCCCGCGACTTGTGTTAAACAGCATTTTGTCACTAGTGTCACCAAGCTGGGTCAGTCCTGAAAGAGAAGAACATTTCCTACCAAGGGGCTTGTTACTGTCTTCACTGTGAGTTTCCCTGAGTGACACGTCATCCAAAACACATGAAGTTAAATTCAGTTTAGCAGCTGACAAAAAAAATCACAGCCTGCAGCAGTAAGGCTGCAATGGCACTAAGTAACCAAATAGCAGGATAACATGGTATGTATGCATCCTCACATTTCTTGTTTCCTGTGCTATAAGCATGCTGCAGAACTAAAATCTCACTGTACACTTCAAATATGAAACATTGCTCCCCCACTGCCCTGCAGGTTCCATTATTATTTACACAAAGCTGCGGAAAAGTCTCACTAAAAGATCAGAATTTGCTAATTAATCATAATCTGGTGGCATTTCTTATCTTCTCTGTGCAAGCATCAGCAGCTACACAAGGCTGCAGAAAATGAAGATCCTCCTACCATAGTTACTTAGATTGCAAGCTCTTTTAGACAGAGATAGCACAGCTTTTGTGCAAAGTGCAGCACCCAGCACAACAGGGTTCAGATCCAGAGGTAGGACTCCTTTAAGTGCAAATGAGACTTTATGCAGAATTAGGCAAAAGTTGTAAAGAACAAAAGGAGGGGAACTACAGGCAGTATTTCATCTTCAAAATACACCACAAGCAATATCCTAACATAATACAAGTGCAGCAGTGTAACTGAATATCTCCTGCTCCACTAAGCCAGACACTTAAAAAGCCACCGATTTTCAAAGATTTTTCAAAGCCACTAACCTATTCAAGAAAGTGGGCTTCCATAGTCCTGAGCTTCATTTTATACACCTCTCCTCCATGTCCCTGCCTGTTTTGCTGCTGGCTTCCAGAATCCACCATCTGCTTCTAAAGTGGTAAATAGAATTTGAAAAGTGAAACAAACCAAGAGATGCTAGAGTTTGGAGTCCGTACCTGTACTGTATTGCTGACCAAGCTTTTTTCCCCTTCCTACAGCACTATCCACCTTTATGACATGCTTCACATGACTAAAAGCATAAGGACAACTCTGTCAGTTTAACCAAAACATACTTGGGGGTGGTGGGTGGGGGGCGAGAAAGATTTAGTCATCCTTGGTCCAGTCATTTTGAATCTCATGCTATGCTGAAGAAGCAGCTGAGATGCATCTTAAATGTACTTTCCACTCTCAGTAGTGTGAATAAACTCATTGCAATTCATTATACACAAAACTGCAAAATCCAATTTTGTTGTTTAAAGTATGCAGTTAAAAATAAGTGTTCAATCAGTTCTAAGAGTAGGGGATTTAAATGTTCTATCAATTTTGAATGGAGTTTCTTACTTTGCATCAGAACAGGGGTACCATTTTACTAAGCGTGCTTTGACTCCCTTTACCCGGACTAGATGTGTAGTGTAAATCTGACAGACCATCTCAGACAGTCAGCAACATTTAGAGTTATCATCTACATTTAAATAATGGATCATATCCAGAAACTTAAAACAGCAGTTTTAGAGATGTGTGTAGCAATCTTCATTTCACATTACGGGAAATAGAGATGCAACGACATTAAGTCACTCAGTGAAGGTCACCCAGCACATTAGCTGCATCCCGTCCTACTCATCTTTTTGATCACACTGAAGCACAGCTGAACAACAAGTCCAGGTCACGGTGCCTGACCTATTTGAAAATTCACCTACTACAACACACACTTCAACTGAGGCATTTGGGATGCGGGCCCCTGGTAACAAGCAATCCCTGCTGACAGGAAGCAGCAGGGAGGGGGAGTGAAGCGACCTAGGCTCTAGTCCAGACTTCTCAGCCTGTTGCTCATCAACTCACTTAACATCCTATCACCACCAGCGTCCTTGAGAACCCGACGTTACCTTCAGCAGCCCAGGCCTGCGCCCTTCATCTGCCACATACATGCATTGGTACTTTTTTTATCATCACGTAACTCTTTCAAACTGGAGCACGGGGTGCAAACTACTACTACCTTGGCACAAACAAATGCAATTATTTTAGCTAGGTGGAGAAGAAAATCATCCATACTGATATGGATGGCATAGTCTATTTCCATGATACAAGTCCCACCTAAACCCCTTAGCAACAGCTAAGTTAGTCTTCTTCCACAGCTGTGTTTTATTCACTGTGAATTTCTGGGACAATAATATGATAAATTCCCAGCCAGGTAGACTAATAGAGTGGTAACTTGCTGAAATAGTTTATTTCTACACTGTTACCTACTTATAGTAATATCACCTTTCATTGCTTCCTCAGTGATGCTTAGATTGGGATCTTTCTGAAGCCGCAACACTCTTTTTTGTATGTACATGGTTCTGCACCCAGACTGGGCCATACTTGACTGTTATCTAGTCAAGCATAATTGGAAATTGTCAAACAACATACATCAGTTGGCCAAGTTTCACAAAGTGAAAGTAGAAGAGAGTGCAAGTCAGTAATTTATGTAAAGGGATACACACATGGCTGCATCCAACTAGCTTTGATTTTCTTTTCTGACTAAAAAAAAAAAAAAAAAATTTATAACAAGGGGCAGATGCTCTGCCAAGGATACAATTATTTTCACCATCTGAGAATCTGACTAAGAAGAAATTTAATAAAGCAGGTTTGAAGCCAATACATCACAGGCGCCATTACTCCACAGAAACATAGCCATGCAGCGACCCTGCTATTGTCTGTACACTGAGAACTATTATCACGAAAGTCTGCCAGAAGACCATAATAGGAATAATGTACCTATCTGCTGGGTTTTGTTAATGCTAAAATTATTTTCTGGCTACTTTCTTGCTCTCCTTACATGCAAAACCTTTGAAATATGAATGTTGTGGCTCTTGAATTTTGTGTGTGTGCTTGTTGAAACCAAAAAAATTAATTCTCAGGGCTTTATGGCTCTAGATCCTTGTAAAGCCAGTATTTCTTTTACAGATCGAGTGTCAGTGTGATGCTGAGAAAATGCAGATGCTAACATTAAACACTTACTGCTCAAAGTCTGCTATATATCCATCTTGTCATAACTGCCCAACTGAATGAGTTTTGCTACAGATGAGGGAGACAAAACCCTTAAAATACAACTCAAAAGAGGCTACTTCAAGGTAGTTTCTAATGGCTTTTAATGTGATTAGAATCATGCACAAGCCACTTCCCTCATCATGTTCTCCTTTTTGAAGAAAGCCATCAATAAGTCCTTGCATTCATTAGGAATCTCCTAGCAGACCACAGTATTTGTTCGTTAACCCCTCAGGATGTTCCAGGAAGAGTTTATCAGTATTTATGGTCTGGTTATGGTCTTTCATAATCCAGCAAAAGAATGAAAAAAGATAAAGGGTAGCTGGCCGCCTGCTATCATTGAGGACCTTTTTCTTTTGGTCCAAAGGTACAAAAAAGATGAACCAGCAAAAGAAGGAAGGGGAAGAATGTTTCTGATAAATTCAATGACTGGACCTGCAACTAGGATAGCTCAGCTTCATATCTATCCTCATTTCTTCACACAAATTCACTTCTGATACAAACTTAGATACAAGTTCTCTATTGCTCCCAACTCATCTAAACTCTTCTCACTGCAGTACTGTCTTTGAGTAACACAGTCGTCTCAGTCACTGACGCTTTCCTGATCCAGTAAGGTCTTTGTCAGGACCTGCTGTGCCCGCCTCCTTACTCTGTTAATTGCCTTTTGCAAATTCCTAATTCCCCAAATACTTTCTTCTCCTTACACACACAAGACATTTTTACGGATGTTTCCTTTTGTTTTGACAGGAGTGAGTTTTTTGGTTTTGTTTTGCTTTTGATTTTTTTTAAACCCTAAGGCTGAAATAAATGAGGGGAGGTCTCTCCCGGGCAGCACCTGCCAGCAACACTTGGTGCTCTGGGATCACAGAGTATCCCACGAGTGAGACACGAGTCATTGAATCTCGAGTCTTGTTCTGGGCAGTGGTGCATTCCAGGTTCCATCGTGCAGAGCTCCACTCCACACGTTCAACCTCGTTGGTTTTGCCATTTGTACGCCCTGTTTAAAGATAACGCCTGTGCCTACTGGCTGAGGCCCCTAGGGTTCAGGAAAATTGCCAGCACTCCTGTCAATAAGGCAAGTTTTAGTGCCCGGCATTTCAGGAGATGGCTTTGAAGGAAAAACCTCTGCAAACTATTTGAAGAGAATCCTTAATTCTTCTGTGTCCCTGTAATTCATCACTCAGCACAGGAAGTCCAAGAGACGCACTGCCTTATGAGGGGACGGTCTCTTTCCTATTGATGACCATAACATCGCAATGTGTCTGCAGAAAGTTTGTGTGTGGAAATTGCACAGGCATGACATAAATCACCTCAGATTTCCTAGCAATAACGTGATCCTGAGGCAACATATTCAGTAAATTAAAAATAAATTACCTGATGTGATGGCCTGATGTGACTTCAGCAGACCCCGTGTCAGGCCTAGCCTGAGGCGGGAATGTGCCTTCTAGCTTTTCCGTAACAACTGTCTTTTTACAGTGAGTTAATTACCTACAGATACTGTGTGTTTAGAAGACATAAAACAAGACCAGCTGATTTCAAAACAACTTTAAAACAGACTTGAAAATGCATCTCCAGGGCCTCACTTACATCAGTGCACAGTATACAAGTCTAGCTGACATCACCGCTTACACGACGGGACACAAAGGATGGTACTGAAAAATCTCTCAGGAGGTTGGGGATGGTCATATTACCTGGGTGAGAGCTCACAAATGAACAGTGACACTCAAAACCACTCGCAATCACACTCGCAGGCTGTGTACACCCCATTAGCCTTAATTTCCAACAGTGTGGTGGGGCTTTCCGAGACTCTGGGCTCCACCAGACAGACCTCCCACCTTCCAAAGCAGCATTCAGAGTTTTATGTTTGCATCTTTATGCTAAAGAGACGGATAGTGAACTTAATCGACCGGTCATTAGAGATGAGCTTCCGATAAGCCTGCTGCTACTCAATTACCCCATTAGAATGGAGATTATGAATCTGGACAAAGGATTTAAAATCATAGTTGGTGTCGGTGTTTCGACAACAGTCAAAATCAGACTGTCATAACTTCAGCTAATTTAGGTCAGAATGATAGTTTTGATCCTGAATATTACAAAATAAGTTCTGCTTTTTATAAACTCATATCCAACAACTCAACTTCTTGTGGAGTAAAATCAAGGGCAAAGGAAGTTTGGATTTTTGAGCTTTCAAGTGTGGGTGTTCAGTTCATATCCATATCTGTTTTTTTCAAACCAGGTCAGAGCTTCCTAAAAAGTAGAGGTCAGCTGTAATACAGACACGTGCACTGAGCTGTGGAACTGAGATTTGCATGCAAAGTCTGCCCATAGCACTGTTCCTCTTCTCATGCTTGCAGCTGGGCAGAAAAAAAAAATCCACAAATCTGCATCATACACCTACTCATCTTTAGTATGCACATACAAACATACAGCAGGATTTTGATTTCATAGAAAACCCAGAAAACAAAGGATCATGAATTCATATGCTTACATTCTTTTTTTCTAAGACAGCTGACAGAGCCCCAAGAGAATACATCTGTATCTTCTAATGATTTTTGGGTGTTGTGGTAGTTTATACAAAGGTGAAAATGCTGGGGAAAAATAAATAAGGTTCAACTTCCTCAGAACAAAGATAGATGTCAGATCCAACTCTTGTTTATTTACCAAACTTCTTTTAAAAATTACTATGGATGATTTTTTCAAATGTGCTGCTTCTCTCTCTTTCTAACCTTTTATAGCAGTATCTGAGTTTAAATGGATCAGATTCAAAGTATATGTTTTATTTTCTAAAAGTGCCTAACTGATGCATGTAAGAAAGGGTGTTTTCATTATCCCCATGCCAGGTATTACATATCTTCATACATATGGCAAACCAAACACTCCTACCTTAAAGATATAGCTCTGAAAATGCTCTTTTCATTCTTTCTATTGTCTCTGTATTCAGGTTGCCAACATAAGTGTCAATTAGTAACATATATTGTTTTCTTCTCTCTCTCTTTTTTTTTTTTTTAATGTCAATCTTTTTTTCCTCATTAACCTTAGAGAACAATGGGGATGAAGTCCTTCCTGGGTCATACTGTTGAAACATATCCTTTTAGCCGACCTCCTTTTAATCCGAGCTCATATCATCTGAAATTTCTTTTCAGAAAATGGAGACCAAAAATGTACGTACAAAATTTGGTATGGTCTCTTCAATACAGTGAAAAGAGGCAAAACCCACCTTTTTGCCCTGGAAGAAATTGCTTTGTATCTGTACCCTATAATATAATCAGACACCTTTTGCAATATCATTGAACTGAGAATTCATTCAGTTTAAATAGTAGTTGTCCTCTTTTTTTTCTTTCAGGCTAGTCCCCAGAGAAGTTTCTGGTCTGCTTGTATTTTGTATTTGTACCCTTCATCACAACATCTAATTTAATTCTGTCCCGTGCTCTCTATACACCTGCTCCTCAAGCCTCTCTGGTGCTTCCACAGGGCGGTCTTCACAGGCACACATCTCACACTAAACCCACTGGCCCAAATGTATTAAATATTCTGAGTTTACCCTATGTTCTGTGGTTGCATTCTCAAGGCACCAGTGAAATTCAGCCCCCCGTCTGGTAAGCAGTAGGTATTTAATACCTCAAAGAAACATTATAGCACAGGAGAGGAAATTATGAGAAATACCACCCTGAAATGAGATGGCATAAGTAGTATATACAGTCAGCAAGGTGCATGCACAGACTAGGTAAGTCATTGTGTTTGACCAGGACCTCATGATGTAAAAACTATTGCAATTGGTTAGGACCCGAGATTTAAATTCCCTATGAAAACAACTGAGCAAACTGGCAAACCATTTCAGCTCAGATTAGGAGAACCCTTCTTGCTTCTGCCCAGTATTTTAAGCACAATGGTAGGAAGACTACCTAAAAATAGACCTTACACAAGCCACGTGTAGGAAGACCACAAAAGATTCCTATCGGAGGACACAGGAAATCCCTATCCATAAAATACACACACAAAACTTACATTATCAATCGAATCTATGAGTCAATTCAATTCAAGTGCTTCTGAGTGGAGGAATCCTTCAAGCCCACAAGAGTAAAGCTTTGAAGTAAAACCTACAAATAAAGGTTACAGCAACAAAATAGCTAGAACAGCTCTGTGGTCCCTCCAATAAGCATGAACTCATACAGCTTTTTTTTTTTCCTGTCTTTTTTATAAAAAAAAAACCAAAACACCAAACCAAAAACAGTGTAGTTCTGAGTATTTGCTATAAGCAAAAAGCAATTTTCCACCACCCGGCCAAAGCAGGTAAAAAAAAAAAAAAAATCAAAGTGGATAAATTTGACTTTCTACACCAGTGGGCTCAAATCAATTCTTACCTCTCCCATCAACAGTTTTTATAGGTGTTTGAAGGAGGAGGGGGAACGGAGGCCATGAAACCAGTAAGAGGGAAGAAACGGTTACCAGAACTTGCAGACTGTAAGGAAAACTTGCTTAGTAGTTTATTTTCAGGTTGATAAATTTAGCTTCCAGTTAATAAATTGGGGAAGGAAAAAAAAAAAAGAAAAAAGAAAAAAGAGAGGTTCCCTTGGTAAAGGAAAGAGAGGTGGGGTTTTGCTGCCTGAGCTCTTTGGAAGTGAATTAGACCAAGCAGGCATCGATACTCAGCCCTGGCCTTCCTCTGGTGAATGATCTAGTGAAGCACTTAACACTCCACAGTGACTTCAGCTTTCTCCTGAGCTCAACACTACCTGATACTAGATTTTAGCAGAAGGCAGCTCTGCAGTGAACATTTTCAAGTGAATCTGATTTTGATTGATTTTTTTTTTTAAATCCCTTCCTCACAAGCCATTACACTTTCTTTTCTGCCTGGCTACATGACTCAGCATCTACCTGTCCCTCATTGTCCGTCCCCCCGCCAAAGGAAGGATTTTTTTCCTCTGTATTGCTATGGCAACACATTGGTACTGGAATTAGAATCCCTTGCTTTAAGTGCTGGGCAAACAAGTCTCTCAGGAAAGCCAGTCCACAGAAAGTTGTTATAGCAGGAAAGTTATGCCAGCAACTGGACTTCTGGCTGTAACTGTCTGACTTAATGCTTTATCAGGCCCCTCTCCAACTAAGCAAAATGATTTAAGTGTCCTGTTTGAAAAAGCCTCTCCCCCAAACACCTGGAAACATGGATTGTGGTCAGGCAGAATAAAGCATAGCAGAGCAAGGGAAGAGAAGAGCGAAATGTCTGGAGAAGTGGAAAGTTCTCAGCCACACCAAAGTCCCTCTGAAATCTGGGCATGCAGAGAAGATATAAGAAGCCAGCTAGTTTGCCTGCTTTTTCTGCAATTTAGTGAACTTAAAGGGCAGGGCTAATTTAGATCATTAGACCAAGAGTCTTTATGGCGTTCTGATGCCTCCAGGAAGCTGCCTGTGTGGAGTGTTGGTCCGCCTGAAGAGACAGGTAGGAAAGGTTAAAAGTGAGCTAAAACTCCATTGCCTGATGCGGCAGCTGGCCTTGGCCCCTCCCTCAGCCACACACCAACAGGAATTTTCCATCTGTAAGAGGAGTAATTCTCTGTCCCAAGCCTTTCTGTCCAAGTGGACAAAGGTGTCAGTGGACTGCAATTGCAAGAGGAGGAAAAGAGAAAGAAAAGGAAGTGGGGGAGGAAGGGAGGAGAAAAGGAAGTCTGAGACAGCAGCAACCACTATTCTTTTTCCTGTGGTTCTGCACTGGCAGAGCAGCTGACGTGTCTGTACGCTACCACAGCTGAACCAGAGTCACGCCTACAGCTGCTTTGATGCTGACAGATTATTGCCTGTTGGCACTGGTTAGGTAAGTGCCTGCCTTGTGTCAATTAAGATCACTATGATATTAATTTATGCAAAGATGAGCCCATCTTTCCTGTACTTGTAGCTCTGCACTAACACCTGTTAGGTCTTGCAGTCTTTATGAACAGGGGCTCTGCAGGGCAGAGATTAATTTAACAGTGTCTAGCACAGTGCAGCCCTTATCCCTGGCCATTATCACCACTAAATATCAGGGAAGTAGATTATACTTCCTTTTCTGCAGACTTACTATCTCTTGCCTGGGGCAAAAGAGAGGCTGGTCTCCTTGCTCAACCATAACAGGAGACCTCAGTGATTTTCATTTTAACAGCCTGCCGCCTAAAGAAAGCTCTTGCAGGCAACCTTGATCCCACTGAACTCAGAGAGGGCTTTCAGAGGACTATCATCTCATTCAAAGGACAGAATGAAGTCAGTTGTGCGTCATGGTATTAAAGAGGCAGCGGGTATATTCTTTCCCTCCCCCTCAAGCAAACTACTGCCTGTTCTCAGAGCAGTCAGCCTCTGGAAATGGCTTATTTTCCAAAACCTGACATAGGCCCGGGCTGGTCTGAGAGCAGATGTTTTCTCCAGGAAAAATAAAAAATAATACACGGCAACAGCTTTTCTATGCAAACCACACAAGACTAACAGCTCTTTCCACTCCTTGACATGTCTCTCAAGGATCCTCCAGTCAATCGAGATTAAAATCAGCATGACTGCTCATAATGCAAGAAGTCAAACAGGACACACCATCCAGCTGCATGCAAGTCCACTGTTCATTTCACCAGACCCCTTCCAAACATGGTACAGCCCATCCTTGTAGAATACAGAACGTATGGGTGCTCTTTAACACAGCCCTCAACAAGAAGTCCTCTTACAGAGAGCAGAAGGAAGAATTCCCTGTATTTAGATGCCAACTGCTTCAGTCACCTTGCTGTAAAGCTGTTTCAGTATTGCCAAAACCCAAACACTCAAGTCAGGCTGCTGGAGTTTTAAGTCATGACTTTGGCATTACTTTCCTTTTAGCTTTTGAATGCTGAGGAATGACAGAAACTTTTGTCTCTGGTTCCCCTGTGGACTGAAATATCAGTTTCTGAAAGAAGATGGAAGAGATTCACAGATTATAACAAAAGTTTGGAGAACTGAGGCTTCATGCAAACCACCACAAAAATCTTAAGACCTGACAATATTGCTGCTTCATACAGCTAAATGGTGCTTAACAATGCCTATGTTAGCCTTCAGCAGAGGCATTGGTAACTTCCACAAAGACATGTTCATGAAGACTGCAAAGGCCTTACTCTTCTATGCCCAAGACAGACTTCTTTTTTAGGTGGGTTTTTTTGGTTTGTTTGTCTGTTTTTAAGTCATTTCAGAAGCAGGAGAGAGAAATAAATGGAAAACCGTAAACGTCTCAGGTTTTGCTGCTGTAAGAACTGAAGTCAGTGCATCCTTTTTAGATACTTTCTTCTCTATTACACCATTATTACTAAGTTGTCTTAGTTCTTAAAACAATTCCAAACATCTTCTTTATTTGTTCAAGGGAAATGGAGAAACCCAACTCAAACCTGCTGAGAATGAGGCTACCTTGCATTTATCATCACCACAATGCAAGCAGGAGCTTACAGTGCATGTCTTCCATTCCAGCTCAGAAGCAAGTTATGTCTGCTCTGTTGGTTAGGCAAAATAAGACTGTACATTCAACTTAACATTTTTCTATCCACCACATGGTAGCATGTAAATTGTACGTTCAGTGAATTGTGTAATTTCATCAGGAATAGTGTTTTATGCATCTGTGGTCTAGACCATTCTCATTTTAGTGACATAACCCAGGGAGAAAATAAATGGACAGGGGATTGACTGTGGGTAAGAAGGGAAGGGAGAGTACATATCAGTTTCCTAACATGAAGGAAAATGTGGCATCACAACATGGAAGTGCAATGATACTGTCAGAATTTTTGTCAGAATTGGGAAGAGAAAACAAGAAGTGTGTCTTACAGAGCTCACAGATCCACTGGCATAAAGGAATTCCAAGGCACCGTGCTATGGCAAAAGCAGGGACACAGAGCCCCTCACATGATGAAAATGATGGGGAATACAGTCTCCCAAATAAAGAGGGATAGGCAACGGGCACTAGTGGGAGTTTGAGAGACATGTACCCTGGACAAAGGTTAAAATACTGTCACTATTCTGCGCTACCACAACAGCTTGAGGTGTCAAGTAATTGTTAGAATTGATTGTCCCTAAAACTGTTGAGGGTGGTACATGGAGATCTTGGGGGTAAAAATGGAGAGCCAAGACAAACCCTAGCACATTTAGGGACACTTGGTCTGGAAAGGAGCAACGGGGCCATAGCTACTCTTAATGTTATTTAGGACTCATCGTTAATGTCTGTTGATGCTGTGCTGAAAGCAGCCAGCTCCTGGAAGAAAGAGGAATTCCACATACTAAGTAACTTGATTGTTTTTAGAAGTCAAATTCTGTGGTATTGATCACATCCTTAACTGCAAATTAAAGTAATACCTACTGAGCAGCTCTTTCAGAG
>JANHGO010000860.1:0-37538 GCA_024606505.1 Aquila spilogaster
TTCTCATATATGAGGAAAATTCAGGGCTTGCCATTAAAAATAAGTAGCAGTAAAATATGACTAACTGAACACATACATTAAGAAAACCTCCAACGACTCCTCATTTTCCTCTTCTAGTCTTAATCACTAGTGCATTTGTCCTTCACAATTAGGGAATGCCTGAATGTGTGTGTTTCAGGACAATAATAAATAGTGGCTTTGCATTAGGAGAGGTCTGGTCTGTGTATCCAGAAGAAGTGAAGGAGAGAACCTGAAGGTTAAGTACAAAAAATCTTTGCACTTCTTTTAGTTTTATGAATGGTGAAGTTCAGACGATTTAGGTTTGGAAAAATCTATGACACATAAGAGAATAGGTCTTCTTCAAAACCAGTTTGTAATGATTGAGTAACTTCCAAGAAGAGAAGTATACAAACACTCCAGCAAATCATGAATATAAATTTATGTGTAATGGTAGTGCTGCTGACCTCAGAAATTTAACTTGCCAGTTAATATTGACGTGGACAACATTTTCAACATTTTCATTGCTGCCCTCTCCTATAACCCATTTTTCTTTTTCCAATTTTCCAGTATTACCAATTCAGTGGAGAGCTAACCTTTGGTGAACTCACTTGTGATGAAATGGGTATCAGATTTTTGCATGACAGGTTTAGAGAAAGTCATTCTAATGTAATGCAAGAAATGAGAAGTTTACAGTGCTTGCAATAAATAGAATCACTGGGTGCTGTTCTTAGTGGAAAACGTGCTTTAGTTTTGGAATCAGTTCCCCACTGTGCTGTGAGTCTCCATGAACACAGTTGTTCTGGTCCTACTACACTGCTGTTAAGGAGACAGCTGGGCTGTAAAAACGGATCCTTTTGCACTCTCTTCTGCAGTAGATGTCTTTGATGAAGAACTAAGGGTGATGAGTTGTTCTGATGCACTGTGACCAGCTCAGCATTATGGATGTAAGCCAATAGAAATGCTGCTTGTGCCAAGGTGACTTTGAAGGACAAGAGCCCTGTGGGTGACCTGGTGCCTGTTCTAGATTTCTCCAGTAGGAGAAAGTCAGTTGGGATAATTTACTGCTCCTCAAAGAGAAATACTTTGTGGTTAAAGCATCAGAGGAGATTAAGACACAGAAGATGGCAAAATAGGGTTTGCTATTGAGTACAAAGCTGGTTTTTGGAGACAGGAGTGTTAAGCTCACAAGATGTGTGAAGGATACTGCTGTAGGACAGTGAAGATCTCTTCGAGGAGAAAAAAAAAGGGGGAAATGAGCGTTGTGAAGATAGCAGCCAAATCTTTTGGTGGCTCTTGGGAGAGACGCTGCTTGGGATGGGCTGGCAGCGAGTCTTAAGTGTTCCCGCGTGACGGGCACTACCCATGGGGCTCCCAACATGCTCTGACTGTGGCTCTTCGGGTGCAGTTCTGCTTCCTTGGAACTTGTCGGTGTCCTCAGAGTATGGATAAGTAACAAAGAGATTTACATCCTCAGAAGGGCAAGCGCAGTCCAGCTCCACTGCAGGCAGTATAGGAACTGATTGATTTATTTATTTAAGTCAAGGAAAAAACCTGCGTTCCTTCCATTTTATTTGGGGAGTTCATCAAGCGTCAGGATTTGGTGCATGTGTGCTGTGAAGATATCACAGCCTGGGCTGGTAATGCCGGAGCCCAGCATTGCACTGCTGGGACAGTCATTTTCAGATAAGGCTTCCAGACATGATTTCTGTGTCAGGCTTTGCCAGTACTAACATTAAACAAGTTTATGTGTACATCTGTTTTTTATATCATCTAGATATGTGGTGCTATTAATGTAGCCTTTAATTTACATGTCAGGGTAGATAAAACTCGTTTGGATGAGTATCACTGTGAAACTGCTGAGGTGGTGGATTTGGGGTGGTGACTGTGTCACACCGAGGAAGGGAAAAAGCAGTCCAATGCGAGAGGGCTAAAACACTTCAGGGCTGTTACAGATCCCATATGGTGAGAAATCACTTCTTTGGCAATTTTAAAGAGATAGTGATGTGATTTCATCCCTTCGTGTCTGTCACCACATTGTCTAGTGTGGAGAGCAGCGCAGAGGAATGTGAGACAGCAGGAGCCAAACTCTTCTGCATTTAGCACGCTGGGGCAAATTGCCTTAATGTTATCCTTTCAAACCTGGCTTCCATTGAGACAGCATTTTAAGTTCATTTTGGTTTGAAGGCGCGCGTTACGCTTTCAAGAAACCAGTTAGTGATTACATGGGAAAACTGTATTGCTTTGCTTTGCTTTGTTTCTGTATAAGGCTCTCTCTCAGTGTGTGTTTGTTGTTACTGGTTCATTTTCGTTGAAGCTCTGAAGGAATGGTGCTGTCGTTCCTTTTCTGTGACACGTGGTTATTTTATCTTTGTGCTGTGCACACAGTGTAGGAAAGTAGTTTGCACTGATCCATAGGTCCCTGACTTCTGCATCAAAGCATTCACCGTAGCAGCGATCTGAGCTGCAGCATAGCAGGGAAGAGGGAGAGGAACACTTTGCAATTGTGGTAGACCTGGAGCTGATCGACTCTGGGAGGTGAAATTGAAATGGCACTAATGCAGTTGGCAGGTACATGCTGCGTTGCCAGGGATGTGGCACCTGTGACTTTTACATCACACTTCATTTCATAGCGTTTCCAGCAAGCTCCAATCCCAGCAATAGAACTGCTTTGCCTATGTTCCCCACCCATGTTATTATACCGTACTATAAAATTTAGCACTTGTCATTGGCATGGTATTAGAAGCATTCAAAAAGATGCAAGAATATGAATTACACATTACAATAATGTGATTGTCCATTTCTTACTTTCTACAAAGACGGAATTTCTATTACTTCTTGCTCACACGTGCATCATTTTACATTAACTAGGGAGTTAACTCCTACAGCATTGTATTGACCTTTACCTTCTCAAGTCCCATTTTGATTCATCAGAGGTAAGCATCAAAAATTCTACTCCCTGCTATGAGGTTGGTTATAAAAAGATGACCTTTAGGTCCTGTTTTCCCAGTGAGGTACTGCTAACTTGCTGTCTGTTGTTTGAGAATATGTGGTTCAGAATCTGACATTCCGCTTCAGCTAACTGGAACTGTTTTCCTAATTCTCTGTATGGTATCTGGATAATTTATGCTTTGGTGCCTGAGATGTCATCTGCAAAAGCTAGCTGTTAATGACAGTATTTATTATAAATTACTATTGCTGGTGGGTTAGAGATTTTTAGCTTAAACATCTCAGCTCATTTATCTGTTTTTCCTTCTTCTAAGGAAAGTATTTAGTACACATAGTCTCCTCTTACTGTTTATCCCCTGAAATTCTATTTTGCCATATAAACAAGTGCTTACCCATGCAGTGGTACCTGATTTCTCAAGAGTTTGTACAGAAATGTGCAGAGGAGAAAGTGGCAGTGCTGTTGGTGAAGCACTCTGCTGCTTCCTACTCAAGAAAGAAACATTACACTTTTTCCCCATACCTGTCTAGTAACTTCCTTCAGACTTTCCTAAAGGTTTTCCGATCCATCTCCAACAGCTTCTTTCTAAATGCAGGTTTTGGTGTTCTTGTTCCTTCATTCCTTTCTGCTCTTCCTTCTTGTTTTTTGAAGGGAATTGGTCAGAGTGCTGCTGTCTCGTTACTGGCTGTTCCTTTGCTCACGATTGAATGATTTAATTTGTTCAGCAGGCTCTCACTCATGTTCGTAGGGGTGCAGGAGCTTAGCAGGCCTGCACGGGGAGCAGGGAACTCTTGCAAGAACTGCGTGCAGGCGGAGTGTTTAGATCCATTTTGCCTTGGAGTGACCTCTCCAAGAATTTCACACACACTCTGGGCACTGGGTTTCTTTCCACGGGCTTACCCTTAAGTGCAAAGCCATATGTTGTAGGGAAGGTTAAGCAATCAGCAGGCTGCACACTTAACCCTTAAGTACCGTATCTGGGACTGGACGTTTTTATTGCGTTGCTTCAGACTATATATTACTCTACTACCAAGTGAGAATTTAAAAGGTTGATGCAAGAGCCCCTTGGATAGCATCTATTTTTGTAACGCGCTGATTGATATTTGTTCCAGATGCAGGTCGTGGTGTATTTATTTCTTTAGCACATCTCGGAGCTGCGAAGCTGTCCCAGATCGGTGTCCTCCTGCAGGGCTGGATGCCTTTCAGCCTGCGGAGGTAAATGGCGAGTGAAAGTGCCTGTGATGTGTGATTAGGGCCTCGTTTCATCGGACAGATGCTTGCCAGCCTTTATTTACCAGCAGTGTCTTAGCGGTTACTCTATATTCTGCCAGCTGCTAGCATTTAAGGAGCTATATAGTGTCCTTTAGAAAATATGTCCATACTTCCCTGCTGTACTTCTGGTAGGGGAATGCCAGAGTGCAGCAAACAGTTGTAACGCTCCTGAGAGCTGCCCATCATCCAGGTAGGCCTGGTGGCTGGATGCAGCTGCACGTGGTGGAGCTCAGGCTGCTCTTCTTCCCATGCAGTCATTGCTGTAACCATCCAAATTAAGGTAACAGCCTTAACTCGCTTCTCTGGCAGTATTCACATGGACAGTACTTGTCATAAAATGCACAAAACTCTACATATGGCTTTTGGTTGGGAATAGGAAGCTCGTCACCTCCTCCCCTGCTCGGCTCTGTCCTGGTGCTGCAGAGCAGTGCCACAAGCTGATTAATGGCAGGGATTACCAGAGCCAACACTTGGGGTCACATTTTTGAAAGACACTTCTAAAATAGAGCCGCTGATGTTATTTTACAGCCTTGTTTTATGCTTTGAAATTCCTCTAGCAATACAGAATGTTGTTTTTCCTTTTTATCAGTGTTTAAGGGTATTTCAGCCATTAAACTTAGTGTACTTCAGCCAAAGAACATACTACAAATAGCTTATTTGACCTGATAAATAACAATTCTTCCTGTATTAGCTGCAGAATAAATATGGCTTTGTTTGTCATCTTGGAAAAGAAAATTTGAAAAGATGATGGGAGAAGTAGGCAAGAATGTTTGGGACAAATTTTACCATGTAAATGGATGGCAAGTGTAAATTTTTACGGTCCAATTAAATGTAATGGAGCCATCGCTGGATCCTGTTGGCAAGGATCTGTCTTGGACTTCCAAGCCCGACCTTCGAGATGCACTGCAAGGTGCCTGCCTGCGGGTGAATTGCTAATCCACACTTGCAGATTTACTGTTTGTGGTCAGAAAACGTGAAGATGGAGCTGGGGAGCCTCCCAGTAGTTACCAGTACCGCCCGCTGGATGCTCAGTTGGATGCTGTACTGAAAGAGATGCGCTGTCCATTATTCTTCAAGAGTGGTGGGACTGTGTGATTATTTGGCCAGTTTAGCATAAGTTTTCATCTACATTTTCAAATCTACCTAGAGGTTTTTTTTCATTTCTGCGGTGAAAGGAGTAGTTAGGATGGCATCTTTCTGCTTAATACATGAGTTTCATTTTGTGTAGAGTTTTTCTGCTAAATTCCCTCCTTTCAGCTCTCCCCCTTCAAGTTCTGTTTTCAAGGATTCTTGTGTTACATGTGAACCAAAAGCAGAAATTCTTTTCTGTTTTTATGAGAGATTGTCTTTAAAAAATTAAAACTTTTCAGAATGATATAAAAATGGGTTTGTTTTTAGTAGGTTTGACGCTTTCCAGGCAGTGAGCTCACTATATGGACCCGTGCCTTTTGGATAATTTGGGTAGAGAAAACAATACGAGATGGAGTGACTTTGTTCCTTTTTGGGGAGTCGCATTGCATTCCTGTTTTTCAGCAAACAGTCAGGAATCGGGGCTCTTCAGAGCTTCATGCGTGACAACCACCAAATAGTCTCTGTGTTTAAGACTCCCTAAATACTTATTGGCACAGTAGCTTGTAACTGCTCCAGCACTGTGAAACCTAAAGGTCAACGACTGCCTTTGTGAAAGTCCCCAAATACAGGTTTATACTATGGAGTTTTTAAAAGTCTATGGGGTGAATAGTATCACTTCTTCCCTCTCTCTTTTTCCCACCTTTAGTGTGCAGAAGATGTAGTAAAGCTTCTTTAATACAGCCAACGTCTGTTTTGAGTGGGAGATCCTTTACCTTTGTATCCAAATAGGACAGGGGTATAGCTAATGTGCAGATCGACATCTTACAGCTATTGAACTGCTTGTAGAAAGACTCCCTCTCTGGTCACCTGCTCAATGGGCAGATTCAGAGCTTTATTTGCTTAATCAAAGTTTGCAATTAAAAGATACATAAGTGATTGGACTTCTTTGAGCTCCACAGAGCCACCGTAGCCCTGAAAAAGGAAACAGGATTTCTTCATAGCTGCCCCGTGTTGCTCAAGGAGCTACAGAATGCAGTTCCAGTGCTCGCAGCACCCCTTCAACTCTATTATCTTCAGGTTGTGTCCACTGCTGTAGCAGAGCATCCTTGCAGGTCACCATGGGTTTGCTGCTGCAATGCTGGAGCTTGGCTGGAGCCAGGGCAGTGTTTGAGTGTTTGACCTGTAGGTTTTTCAGTGCTGGGTCAGAAGCACAAAACAAAGGCAAAGCACGCTGTTGGGGAAACAGTTCCAGCTCTGAATAAAAGTTCTCTGACGTCCTGATTTTCTTGGGGTCCTGTGGCAATGCTCTAACACGGTATTTTAATGGGAATTCAGTACAGAACTTCAGCATTGCAGCACGAGCTTGCTATTGTAGTACTTAGCTGTAAAACCTTTCATGATCTCAACTGAAAAGCACCACTTTGTGCATAGTTCTTAAAAGCCCCTAAATTGTCTTTTTTTTTTAAAAAAAAAGCTATTTTAATTTCTGCTTTTAATAGCCGTGACATTCATGTAAACTCTGCAGACCAAATCGCAGTCATGCTGATGGACTAAAGCAAGCGAGGCTCTTGCTCCGTGTTTACAAATGTATTTTATCCGTGCTGTTAAAGGCAAGCGGCCAAGTGAGCTGTCCCTGCGTGATAACCGCTGCATGGTAGGTGGCACAGTCGCCTTCTGGGAAGCAGCAATTGAGCCTGGTCCGGAGCTGTTCAGCAGCCTGAGCTCCTCCCATGGCAGATGGGACATGCAAAGTCAGGTTGGAGCTGCTTTAATTCCCTGTCTTCGTTAAACAGTTCCACGAGCACATGGCATCTTGCTGTGGAGGTCTGCAAGCTCAGCTACCTTTCATCTTCCCCAGGGATTGTTCTGGGTAAATGATGAGGGTGTTAATGGAGTGGTGCTTGAGAAAGCAGAGCTGCTGCGCCGTGTGCTTTTAGTGCTCCGTGGAGAAACGTGTGCCTTTTGTGCTCAAGACTGAACATGGCCCCAGAATCAAACTTCACAAAAAGAATTTGTCTGCAGAACGATATATGTGTTGTTAGGCAAATATGTACAGACATACATCAGCACTCATACAACTTCACGGGATAACTTCACTGAATGTATGAACATTTGTTTGTCTGTGTTAATGCAACTTCAGTAGAAATAATCATGAGTTCTACTTAAAAATCTCACAGGCAGAGGTTTTCTGTGGGTGGACTTTATATTGCCTGATATGGGCGTTATATCAAATTGAAAGATGCTACCTGTGACATACAAGTGGAAATTCCGACTGATGGGCCCTGAGCCACCAGACTGTATGGGTGTCCAACCTTTCCCTGGGATGCGCTGAGTGAAGAGGAATTCTCTTGGGCTACATATAAAATACATAATACAGTTAATAGATATAAATAACAAAACTTTTTAATATATTTTTTAATCAAAACATTAAAAGAAGAGTGCAACAAAAGCATAAAGCTAGCGGGTGGGACACGTGTGCACTAAACAGTGTTTTACAGAATGGGCCACAAATTAAGCAGTTGCTTTTGTGATCTAATTTCTTGTATTATTGTTCGTAAATTCGGGCTGTAGTTGGTGATTTTCTGTCATGGGCACACTTCGCGTAGGTAGAGCTCTGCAGACCTCCCAATAAACAAGCTGTCAGGGCTGTTTGGATAAGAGCTGGGGAGGGGACAATAATAAACCAGGAGTACAAGACGGTTTGAAAAGCCAAGTTATCTCAGAGTGTTTATTTTTAATGGGCTTCCACAAATAAGAAGGTACTTTATTGTCTGTGGTACAAATAAATATTGAGAAGTGTGCAAGTCTTCAGCCACTGCCGAACCCCAGAAGTTGAGTGATTCGCAAAAGCCTCTGATTTTCCTTGAGAAGATCCCGTCCTGTGCCGCAGAAAACAACTTGTACGCTCTCTCACGTAGAAGATAGAGATTGAAATTCCATCCAGTTGCTTCAGAAAACACAGGTAAATGCGATGCTGTGCAGACATAAGGAGCTGTGGGTCTGAGCACGCTGGCTGCAAAGCCTGCAGCTGCCCCTTTCTAAATGGAGAAGTCCACTCTTAACTAGAAGGTTGTCACGTCTGGTTTTTATCATTTCCTGAACAGACTAAATAGAAAGAAATCCTGCTCCTTTCCCGAGCCCTGAAGTGCAGGTATGGGGCTGGAAATCCCCATGACATCTTTTGCAGATCAAGGCTCCCTTTTCCGAGCTGCCGTGCAGACCTTCTCAGGAATATGTGCTTTAAAATCCCATTGCTGTTCCTGGCAGGGACCTGGAGCGGTCCCAGCTGCCCTCTGCACTTTGTCTTGTTCTATCCCTGTTATCTCCATGACATCTAATGGAGATTTTTGGCAGCTGAGTTATGAATGAACTCCACTGAACTAAATATAATAGACAAAATACAACTCCTGGATGAATTCTACCACCGTAGTGCATTTGACCACGTTATTTTTCTATATTTTGGTTGTGTGTGAATAAGCGGCTTATAAGGGTGCTTGTGGTAGAGCGGATACACAGGTACTTGCCTCTATTACTTTAATTTTTCTTCTTAAAAGGGACCAAATAGACTTTATTACTATGCCTCTATCAGCCTCTTGGGAAATGTTTCTTTTGGTTTAAAAATTCAGGTTCCTGCTAGAGGAGGAGCTTGATCTGGTGACTCCAGGGGGAATTTCCAGGACTGTACTGGGTAGGCACCCACGGTAGATGTTTTGAGGAGTAGAGCATTTGGTGTGGGACAAATGGAAAATGAACGCTTAAAGAACCACTGTTAAAACAAAACGTTGGAAAAAGGCTCAATTTGAGCCAATGGATTTCATTAGAAAAAATCGAGCCATCTTACATGGTATTGACTGCTTGAAGTTTTCAGTTGTATCCGGCAAGAATTTGAAGTTAAAAGTCATTTCAAGTGAAGTAATTGCTGTTTCCCTGAAGCCATCTAAAGAGGATTCAGACTGGTACGAAGCTTTTGTTTTTACATAAACAATTCATTAAGGTCAACACGAACCTGCAAAAAGCAGTGTCATAAATCAGCATGTGTTTTTGCTTTAAAAAAAAAAAGGCCAAAAAAAGCAAAACAAAACATGTTCAAACCAAGGAATCTGGGTTGATTCTTTTGCACCCGCACAGATTTATGTCTGGCTGTAAATCAACTTTCCCCTCCTACGTTGTAAACCAGTGATAATGCTGCTCTTGTTCACGTTTTGTATTTAGATCTGAAAGCTCCCCAAGGGGAGGCAGTGCTGGGTGTAGCTGCGAGGCCACATGAAGTCCACTTGGGCATGTACCTCTCATGAAGAAAAGGTGAGGAAGTAATGCAGCTCTCTTTGGAGATGGCAACGGTGACATAATCCAAAAGAGAGCTTTTGTTGGCTTTTAGCTTCATTTACTGAAAACAGTGCAAATGGTGGGAAATGTGGTCTCCTTCTCATTGCCTGTGCAGCCTTCTGCTGGGAATTAATCTGGGAATTAACCTTTGGTGGGTTGTTTTTCTAGCTGTGAAGCAGCAGGACGTTATCTGGTCTGGCTGAGGGCTTAGCCGCTGTGAGCACCTTCCTGGAGTTCCCTCTCATGTAAGAAGTCCATCAGATCCCTGGGCAGCAATGGTGGGAGCATGGCACTCTGGAGTTTGTGTTCCACTGAATCTGTGTCACGGCACTCAGACATATTTGGATTGTGTATCTATGTTGGTGATATTTCAGGAGGTGCCACATTTTGATCTATAGAGTTTTGCTTGCTCTCACTTTAGGTAATGTTCATGTTTGACCTCCTGTACAGGCACTGCTTTATTCCTTTGAATATGTGCATGGTATCACGTTGTCACAGAACGGTTTGGTTTGGAGGGGACCAAGTGCAGGGACAGCTCCGCATCAAAAGTGGGCGATAATATAATTCTCTGTTATTTCTCCATCACTGCTCGTTTTGCTAACATCCGTTCGTGCAGCCGAAGAGATTGTTTTAGTTTTATTTTCAAATCACCAATTGGAGAATTAAGAGAAGCGTGGTATTTTCTCCTCTAGTTGACTACTGTTCATTTTCCCTGTGATGTTTTTTAGCGTGTGTTTGCAGTCGTCATTTCCTTGAGGGTAAAGTTCCCAGTGTTTATTCTAGATTTATGTTTAATCTGACTTTCAAAGAATCTGAAACATTATAATATGCCTCTTTCAACCAAGTTTTCATTCCAAGGAAACGCTGTGCTTGTTGGAGCTGATCTACAAAATAATACTCATTGTTACGGCACCTATCTTCCTTTCAAAGAGGCCTCGTTAACAAGCTCTGCAGGTTTGGCAGCCTAAAGAAGGGCAGAAACGTGGGAATTGGGCTTTTTATTGGACTGAAGCAGATACTCCCAGAAACTCTTTTTTTTTCTACTCCTGGGATATGCAGAAATCTTTCTGATGTCTGACATCTTATGGCCAATTTCTCAAGAGAATTCTGTTTTATTTCTTAAAGCAAAAAAAGAAAAAACGAACAAAAAGCCAATGAACTTTTCCTCATCCTTCACAGTGACCGACACTTGAAACTGCCCCAGATTTCATCTTATAAATTATATAAGCCAGTAAAATGTCTTCACTTTTTTGTCTCCCCTAGTTCTCCCTAGCCAAAGCTTGTCATGGGTCCAAGGACAGTGTTACTTGAGTCAAACATGTGCCAGGTTAGAAGACAGAGGATCCTGGAAGCCAGAGGCACGTGCAAGATGTAAGATTAGATCAGCGTTGGTTTTACTCCTGTGCAAAAGTCCAACGGGCAGCAAGAGACCAGTTCTCATCTCTGCTAATGAGGGTCGATGCTGTGTGATCACCCCTATCTGCACGTTATTTAGAGAGTGGATGGACTAAAACCTTAGTGGGACGTCCCTGATGGATCTGCACCAGTCCCAACAGGGACACCTGGTGGGTGCTCCTGTCCTGGCCGAAACCAAGGGAGTAGTTCTCTTTCAATTAAACTGATTTTGTTTCTTCTGCATATTATGAAGTTCCTATTTCTTCCGCCTCTGCTTCCAGTTATGTTTTGCCTTGATGAAAAGTGGATGCTCCTTTTGTATCTTTACTCGTGAAACTACAGAGCCGCACTCTATGTTTCTGATGAAATAGTCTCTACCTACAACAACCCCCCCCCCCAGTAGGAGGCAGTGGGCTGTGGGCTTATACCTGTTTGGGAAACTCCATTTAGTGATGGCAGAGATATGAGAGACGCCTGCCTGACAAAACTGCAGAGGAACAGGAGGGCTGTGTTAAATCCCTCCGCTCCGGGATAGATCATTCAAACTTGTGTTGGGTAAATGACAGTATTTCCTTCTTGAAACTTTTCTGAATTGCATTTTTTATTAGAATGATTGATTTTAGATGATTTCTGTAAATAAATCGTGTAGTCTGACTGTTAAAAATAAAGACAGTATTTGGACATGTTCTTAACTAAAACAACTGGCTATTGTTTTGCTCTTGGGTGAAATAGAGAGCTTATTGCAGACTGTATTTTTACCTGTCTGTGGTTGATAAGTTAGAGCCAAGTGTACTTCTTAGTGTATACAGAGCGTATGTTTTCCTGAGGTCAGCTCATTTCATGTCATACAGGGGTGCTGGAGATGAAACCTGGGGTCCAGTTTTAGTTTAAGCAGCTGCATCAGTGGGCTTTGGCCTGCTTTACTGCTGAAGCTTGATGTCCCAGCTTGCAGCATGCTGACTGTGAAAGGAAGAACCCTCCCTGCCCAGGCTTCTGATTCAGGGAGCAGCAGCTGGGTAACCTGCTCGCAGCGTTTTGCTGATCTAGTGTTACAGCAATTAGGCACAAAGGGCTCTGGATAGCAAATGCATGGGCTGAAATCTTCCCTGGGTGTCAGATGCAATCTGTCTGACATCAGTTGCTCTGGGTTGTTTCAGTCCTGTGATGTCATAACCTTGATGACATGATGTGGTGTGACAGCCAGCCCGCTGGAGTCGCATGTGCTGGAGAAGGAAATTCGGGGTGAGGTGGATGGATTACTTTCCCCTCCCGATGAACCGCGCACGGAGGGGTTGTGGCCAGCTGTTCCTGCTGAAAGCCGGCTGGGGTCCCAGTGCTGCAGCTCACGCTGCCAGAGCATTTCTCACTGGCAGGGGTTTTGGGGCGTGTGTTCATCTGAAGAAAGCAGCACTTCTGGAAGAGATACGCAGGGTGGGGATAACGCTTTTGCACGCAGACGCACAGCAGAAATCTTTTGTCGTGAGCAGCATCTGTAGGAACGTGCTGTAAACCAACCGTAATCCTGACTGCCGCTTTGTGTAAGCGTTAGGGAAGTGATGAAAAGGGACAGCAGGAGGGCCCTGCTGCCCACTGACCTGCCTTCCACACCTTGCTCATCCCGGGAGAGCGTGACGCTACGATGTGCAGAATTTAGAAACCTTGGAAGCACATCTTTGTGGTGTGGAGAAGCATCTGAGCTGCATGTCTAGCTGGCACTGTGGGTCGAGTGCCAGGCTGCAGCTGTAAAGCATCCTATCTGTTGCATGAGGAGCACTACGCATTGTGTGACATAAATGCTTTGTTTTCCTGCGCTTCTATCATTGATGATAATGTTTCATTCCCTTTTGTTGTTGTGTCCCTCGAGCTACGAGTCTGTGAGACTGGGAGCTGCCTTTTAATGTGCTTAGGCAGTAGCCAGGAGTTTTCTGGGGATCCTCGGGTATGATCCTGACTTGAAACAACAGTGAGAGAGAAACTGCAAGACAAAAAACTGCATATCTTTCTGAGATGCTTAGAAAAAGCCCTGATTTTTAAGCAAGGTGAAGGTCAAATGTCTTAACTAGAAGCACAGCTTCTAACTGAACCAAGTCGGTCCAGCTGTGAATATCTAAACCCTTTTTTTCTTTAAGATGAAAGGTCTATAAAATTTCATTTCCTACTAATTGTTAGGAGTTATTAATCATTCTTATTTCCCTTTTCAGTTTTCTAAGGCAAAAGAGTCTTAAGCTTGTATTGAGGCAAGGAGAGAAGGGATGCAGTCAACCTCAGGTTACTGCAAATACAATGGTATGGAACTGGTTTCGCTTTATATAGGGAACTGCTAATTGGATGTTAGAGGCTGCTAACTTTATAGTCTTGTAAAACAGCAATGGCTGAAGCTGACACTTGCATGAGGTCTCTGGGGAGAATGGAAAGTTTTCATGTCTATGGAAGGAAAAGGTTGAGAAATAACTGCAAGGACAGTTGTTTTGGTGTTTGCGTTCTGCTTCAGTAATTCTCGGCTCTGTAATATAAACAAGATTTTAGACATCCTTATGGTGTTGCAAAATAGTTGCAATTGTAAGTGCTCCTACTGAAAAGAGAGAAACAAATTTTAAAACAGTGCAGATATTTATTCTCTCATGGCCAGTGCACGTTTCTAGGTCCCCATTCCCTCCCGGATTTTCAGAGGTCCAGCAGGCTGAAATGAGTTTTTGCTGCGAGTTTGCACCAGCAGAATTGCAGACACCCGCTCAGTTCAGTGCGTGTCTTGTGCATGAGGCTGGATTATTGCTTGCATCTATAGAACAGTGTACACTGAATTTTAAGAGCAAACTGAAGATATTTTCTCTAGATGCTCTCCAGAAGCAGGCAGCTCTGTGTGTCCGCCTTCAGCACCCATTTTGCTCGCTGGTGGCATTTGACCAACCCATGCTCCCAGGGAGAGCGCGGGGCAGCTCTGCTTGCGGTGCTGTTGGAGCCCATGGACATCACACCACGCTGCCTCCGTGCTTCCTCCCAGCAGAGCTGAACAGAGCGGTTGTTTGTTTTAATTGCAGGCCACCTACGTCTCATATCCTTTCTCTTGCAGAAATATCAGGAATGACGGTGAAATGGTCCTTAGGATTTTTATAAATCAAATCCATTTGGGAGAAAAATGCATCGTTGCCTTGGCTTTTAAGATGTGTTAAGGGTGTATAAATCTGTGTTCTGGGCCTTGAGGGACCGTGCTCCTGGACTTCTGCAGGTGCACACAGTAGTAAAAGCAATAAAACACGCTAAGTGGTCGGTGTACTTTTGTTTCACCCGGATCAATTACCATGTTTTCATGTATAGAAAGTGCCATGCCAAAGATGACCTGGTTCCTTTTAAATGCTGTAATGAAGTGCAGTGTTTTGGAAGGGTGAGATTAGATGTGGAGATGGAGCTGGGATGGCTGAGGAGAGCTTCTTGCTCATGCAGAGGCCCCCAGGGTGGCTGCAGGCTTCCTTCTCATCCTTTGGGAGGAGGAGAAGCCCTATGAGTTACGCTGTATTACTCTCAGTGAAGGAAATGAGTGATGAAGTGCACACGGGGCTCGTGAGTGTCCAGTATTATCAGTGCTGGTATTTAAACTATGTGCAGCATATCAGAGAGAAGGAAAGTATTTCCTCGTATCTGTGTCTGCCTTTCTTCTTGACTTTGATACAAAGATAAGGCTGTGCCGTAATGAATCGTTATTATGGGAGATAGTAAGATTGATTAACCTATTACTGAGTGAATAGGTCAGATGCCTGAAGTACAGAGGTAGACTTCAACTTAGATAGCTGTCAGCTATGCTTTTTATGTTTTCCTCCCCCAAAAATAGCTTTTATATCTACAAATACAAAGAGATATTTAACTCCTCAAGACAAGTCTCTTTACAAAATAAAACAGGGACTGGTGATGCTTTACATACAAATCTTCATAGCTTGTGTAATGACAGCTCTGCTGCTCTTGTTGGTGTTGCACAACACGAGTGAGAGTGCTCCGCTGCCTGCCTACAAAAAGAAACAGGTGATTTCAGAAGACTTCTGTGCAGCTGGGGTTGAGTTTGCCTGGCACAGGCAACTGCAGTGGTAGTGCTCCCTCGTGTTACCTGTTCTGGCACTGCTGGAGCGCCTGCGCAGCTTGCTTTGGCGCGCGGCGGTCGGTTGTGGTTTGGTTTGCTTTCCATCTCGTGTGCCTGTTTGTTTCTGAGGGATGCGTAGTTGTTTATCTTGATCATCGGGGAATAGCAAATCTGTTGACATATAAATAAAGGGAACTGTTATTTGTAGGGCTTTTGTGGTCTGTGATCTACAAATTATTATGAAGCTATTATCTGTGCTATTGTATTGCAGTGCTGCATTCGTCACTGCTTTTGTAAGCTAGATTTATGCAATTTTAATGTGCGCTATAAAATAAAAAGCAGTAGTGAGTAGTAGTCAGACTATGCAAAAAGCAAAGAAATTCACAACCAATCAGACCATTAACCTGATGCTACTGGAGCCGTCCTTGTGAAATGGAAAAATTCTTTGTGGATATGATATCTGTGAAGGTATGTATGCGTATGTGTGTCCTTTGGCTGTGCAGCAGCGGTTGGCTGGAAGTGCTTGGGGTTCCTCCAGCTCCCTGACCATAACCAACCAAGACCCTTTGGCAGCAACTGGTCTGTGGGGGGAGATCATCTGCGGAACTTAGGTAGCTCTGTTTTGGTGTCCTATGACAGCTGTTGGAAGCATGGAAGCTGATGGAGGTGGATGAGAAATGCACCCGTCGCTGTTAAGATGAAGGCTGACTTTGGGCCATTTTAGAGAAAGAACCTTACTGCTGAATTGTGCTGCGGAAGCCAAGTTTTGTAACCAGCTTCTCTGTTATTCCCTTTCATCCATTATCTTTACCTCGGGGAGATTACTCATGTAGGTAAATGTTAGTGATGTGAATCAAGTTTTCAGGCCCAGGTCCATAGACCTCATGTTTGTATTGCTGTTAGATTGCAGTTTCACTTAATGGGGCAGCATTAAGTACACCTTTGTTGCAACATGTTAAATTGCTTCAAATATAAGCAACCTTCACATCATGCTTTGGGTTGATCATTGCCATACTTGTAACAGGAAAGCTGAAGACGTTTTCTTGGCACGCTCCGGACTACGTTATGCAATCCATGAGGCGGCCACGTATTGGAAGGGCTTTGGTACTTGTAGGGGAATGGTTATGGGCCGGGAGCTGTGGTGTGGAGAAGCTGTCATGTGTAGGGCTGAAATCAGCAGCGATGTAAAGACTTCTGAAAGGACCTCATGCAGTAATTTAACTTTGTTGAACTAGATTTAGACCATTTTACTTCTAAGATCTTTCAGGTTACATTCTAATTATTTCAAATGCCCCATGTGACGCAGCTGAGATAACACTAAGTGGTTGTAGTTTACTTTTGCTGTTAAACTCTGCATTTAGAGAGAGCTTGTCGGTATAGATTTGTTTTCCTTGACACTTGGCGTAGCCAGAAATGCAGTCTTGATAAAGGCAGGACGGCTGAGATGGCTGTTAACTCGAGAGGTCTCCAGATTTGTATTCATACATCCCTCGCAGGTTCTGCAGGGGGAGAGCTCCAGCTGGCTCACCGAGTTCAGCCATAGTGTAGTGAGTACACCAGATTACCGTGCTTAGCCTGCAAACCTCAAATCTCACTTGTCAGCTCAGGTTTTTAGAAGAGGTATTAAAACTGGATTGCGAGCACGAGATTTCCAGGTAAAATTCTGACTTCCTTCAGATTTCATTATAAGATAAATATTTCAAAATGATCACTCTGCTGAGAGAGAAAACTTTTCAAATCTCAGAGTTACTGAGGACCATGAATACGTGCTTATAAAATTTCACATGGTTTCAAACAATGATTTCAGTCATTCCGTGAGTAGCTCCTGGCATGCCATTGTTGCTGACCATGACATTACTCTGTAGGCAGCTATCACGTTTCAAAGTTATTAAATGTGATTCAGCCTTCCCCTTGCCTCCCCCCTCGGAATTCCCTCAGCGAGCATGTGCCACACGGCAGTCCCACTTGATTAGACCCCGTTGAGAAATGTGGAGGTGAATGATCTTTTTGTGTTCTCGTCCACTGCGGTGCATTGTTTGAGAATCCAGGAATGAAGGCTCCTGTTGCCCCAGCAGGTTGCTGTTAACTCTCTGAATCCCTGTGTTCATCAGCGCAAGTTCAGCGTACGCCAGTGAGTTTGCTTCTGCGCTGAACGCTGAGATGGAGTCTGTTCTGTTAGTGTGAGGGCGGCCCTCCAGGAAGAGGTACTGTGGCTTTGGCCACTTGGGCAGCAGAATTTCAGATTCCAACCAGTTCAGTTATTCTCATTTCATACCAAAGCAAATAGCGAAGAAACAGGAGGCGTTGAAGTGCAGCCTCACGGTGAGGTGTCAGGCCTTAATTTGGGAGTTGAGTTAGAGACAGGTGATGAGCACACAGAAGTGCCTTAAAGGCAGCACATATAAACTATGTGGAAACTGGCTGCAAGAGGCATCTCTTCCTCTTTTTCCATAAAATCATTTAAGAGAGCTCACAAAATTGCCTGGAAGCCCTCAGGATTGTGTTTGAGCAGAGAAAGTAGAAACCAAAATCAGCACCTACTCCTGAGCCTCAGGGACAGGCAGCTCGCCTAAGCAGCAAGGGCTCGGAGAGGATGGGAATGCATTATCTGAAAGCACATTGTAATTATTACAATTCAGCCCTGCTAATAGCTCCCACACAATGTCAGCTCAGATGCAATGTTCTCCCCTCCAAGTTTAGGACGGCAAACAGCTCCGTGGGAAGTGCTGGCTGCCTTCAAGTGGGCGGTGTTGGAGAGTAAGGAACCAAGAACAGAGAGGAAATGTTTTAACGTAGTCCAAGGGAATGGTGGGTGAAACTGAGAAATGGAAAATACAGAGCAAACGTCAGGAATGAAGTCCTTAGTGCAGAAATATTCAGCCTGGAAGATTAACGATGGAAGTAAAAAGGTGGGAACTCCGTTGCTCGGATCTGCAACACTAATGGGAAATCAACTGTTAGCAGAGTGCAGCAGGGAATAGCACTGCATAGGTAGGAGACAGGGCGAGATAAAAGTGATAATGTGATTTTCCAACATAGAGGGGAAAGTGAGACACTCAGAATGGCCTGTTTAAGTCTCAGCGTGATTTAACTGCATGCATGTTGCCAGGTTAACTTAGCAATTGTTGATTAAACAAAATAAAAAGCGTTCTTCTGGCCCTGCCTGACCGTGTCGCAATTTGGGGGCTTTTTATAAGCTGTTAAATGAGATGCTGACATCCTGTGCCTAGTATCCACAGATAGGCTGATCTGAAAGCCTCGGAGACCCTGAGGGTCTGACCTACATTACTGGTACTGTCAGAACAACGAGCTCATATATCTTTCAGGCTTTTTGACAATTTGAAGGGCAGGCGGCGTAGCCCAAATAGTTAATCTCTCTTCTCTCTCTCTGCCTCTCTCTCTTTTTCCCCTCTAACATTCAAAGAGAAGCGAAAGCGCCAAGGAAAAAGTTATTAAAGCACAGCATGCCCGTTTCTCTTTTAACGTTAAATAAAAGAGTGTTGGATTTAGTTAAAATATGTTTTTGTTAAAACGGAAAGGGATTTAACCTCTTACTTTCCAGCAGTGAGGAGAGAATTTATACAATGCCTGTGCCAGTGATAGCTGGTTTGTTGTTTTTAAGTTAAAAAGCACTCATTGTCTTCTGAAGGTAGAGCGGTTTCACCCTGAAAATCACCATTCAAAAGCAGATGAGCTCCTCAGCCAGCAAAAAACAGTCAGGACAGATGCGGGGAGGCAAACTGTGGACTATCTAAAGCCATGCGGTGTGTGGGGGCCAGAGAGCCTCCCGATGCGCAGATCAAAGGCTGCCTGAAGCCCTTCTCTGTGCCCCTTCGGGAAATCAAAAGTCAGCACCTACACCAGGGCTTCTCCAAAAGCAGCAGCAGGGAAGCAAGACACGTGCTCCATTTCCCCTGCTTTTGTAGAACAGCTTGTCTGCTGCAGAGAGATGAAACAACCTTTCATTGCTAAATCTGCATCCAGTTTTCTCCTTGCTTTGATCAATGCATTTGTTTGTTATATACACAGCTTTATCATCTCTGTGCTAAGATGACAGCCAGAGGCATGTTTTCCCTCATTCTTTGCTGTTTGATAGGGGATAAGCACCTATTGCACGTAAAAAGTCCGTACACAGATAAATGGAATTGTTGCATGTTTGTGAGGTTGCCCCAGGTAAGCGGACAGACAGGCTCAGAGTTCACATGGTTTAGGAGAAGAGGAAACCTCTGTGAGAAGCAGAGTGCCATCCTTGCCCTGTACACAGGGTGAGGATGGAGGGCCGTGTCCCTGCCCCAGAGGCAGCAGCCCCCAGCCCTGGCTGCGCTTTGGCTGCAGCACTAACCTGCCTGCAGCCACCAGTGGGCATGGGCAGAGTGGTGCCTGGCCACATTTCCACCCCCGAGGCATTGTGCAGTGTGAATAATGTAAAATGGAGCAGAGTAGGAGCGTATGAACTAGGGAGAAGTGGTTTCGCGGGGGTTTGTGCCTTACAGCACGAATTCTCACATCTGGTGTCTTTGAAAAGAGCTCCTTGCCATATAGGTTCTGTGTGATTGTCAGGGCTGAGCTCACGCTTCTGCTGCTCCTCCATCAGGGCATGTAGGACTTCTCTATCCACCCATCTACACTAATTCACAGGAATTTCATCATACGACATATGAGGATGTACACCCAACTAAGGGCCGGCCCATGAGGGGTTAAGGAGGATATATCTGCTGCAGTGCAGGAAGAAATACATTCTTCAGCCTTTTCCCAGCTCCATTTGCTCTGTGTGCTTTCAGCTGCCTCTTCTTCCTCTGCCGTATCAGATGCAAGCTGCTTCCCTTCAGTTTCGCAGCCTGCTCTGGTCTCTATCAGATTTCCTTGGGCTCTGAATGGGGGTGCCTGCCTTTGGCCGGCTCAGCCTTCATCATCTACTCATTAAATTTCCAAACAAATGACTTTGTGTTTTCTCCTACCTCTCCCCTCACGCATGGAAGGAGCTTCCTGGCGGTATCTGCAAGGCCGCCTCATTAGGCTGCTTCTTATGCCGTTCTTAAAGCTCTCCTTTGCTGAGATGCTTACAAAAAAGCCTTGTTATCAGTGGGGCTGAGCCCGCGGCCGGTCACACTGACCCTACTGTTTCCTTGAGCTTTCCTCTCTCCGGGTCGCACAGTCTTTCTAATTCTTGCAGGCAGAAAATGCATGAAAAATTCAAGCTGCTTAACCTGGGCCTCATTTTGATAAGGTTTGGGAAGCAGCAGCGTGGTGGTGGAGGTAGACCGCGGCATCCAGGGATGTTCGGGTGGGCAGGGAGGACGGGAACGGAGGACAGAGGTCCCTAAATTTCAGTGTGGGATGTCTTAAGTTTTCTGTTTTGCTCAACTCAATGAGGTATTTGAAGGCTGAGACTTTCTTGTTAAAATTCTATAAAATTGCTTTGAGAATGATCCAGGTCAAATGATGGGTGGCTACTGTGACCAACCTGCGAGACAAGCAGTCTTTCCTATGGGCTCCTTAATGGCAAACCAGTATTAATCCGGAATGGATGAGGTGTTGCCGACTGCTCTGCTGTGTCGTTCTTGCTGACCTGAGTCCTCCTGCATTGCTCCCGAAATCCTGGTAAGCTGGAACAGGCCGAGGAGAGGAAACAGCTGCGGGATGGTTTCCACAATCCAGGAAACAAGTTCAGATCATCTTGATATTTATCAGTCAGTGTCAGGGTAAATTTATTTGTGAGTTTAACTTAAAATATGATAGAGCCGCTCTATCCCTGTTGTTTCTCTTCCTGTACCATGTGCTTTTTCTTTCTGGAAAGCATTAAATTGCTACATAAATCCTGGTAATCCTTCACTCATAGGATTTAAGGAGAAATATCCAGGAAGAGGGTTGTCAGGAGAATGGGCAGTTCTGCGGCTATTTGGAGCACGTGCTGCCAAACAGCTAAGGGTTGGAGTGCCAGCAAAGCTCCTGCCCCCGTTCTGCGCTCACTAAGAAGGTGGGCTCTGGTGACAGCTTGTGCTGACACATCTGGCCGCTTGATTCAGGAGATGTTCTCAGGCAGAAAAAGAGACGTCCTCCTCAGTTAAGGAGAAATTTAATTCTAAATGTGAATGAGTGTAGCACTGCTGTAGACAGCCTGGAAGTCTCTTTTAGGGTGGGAACAAATGGCCTCACTGACAGTGGTTCGTGGCTGCTGAAAAGTGGTGATAGCACTTCTCCAGCCAGCTTTGCACACTGCTTGCCTTGGGTAGGACTCCTTGAGCTGTGCTGTACTGCAAACCTGGGAGGCAGTCAGCAAAACGACCGGATAGATATTGTGTTGGTGGAGCTCCGCAGATTGCCTTGCGTCAATTTTGCCGTTAAACAAACTCCTGACTAATCACAGAAAAGCTGCAGTCTGCTTTGCGATCCGTGTGCCCTGCAGTGCTGTACATGGAGGTGGGCAGAGCAGGCAGGGCAGTATGCCGCTTTAACAGTGCAGAAACAAGCTAAATTTAAACATGATTTTTGGCTTAATCTTAGTTTTGAATTATTTCTGTCTTTATGATTCTTTCCCAGAGTGGTATCCCAAAGGTCAGCGTATTCGCAGTGAGAAGTTCTTTATCTCCACAGTTATCCTTAAAAAGGACAGCAGGTCAGACTGAACGCTGCTATTGCCTTTCATTCAAAGAAGCTGCAGATGGGACTTTGTGAGCCCAGCCCTTCACCCAAAGCTGCAGCTAACCCATCATTTTCCCTCTGCGTTGAAATGCGAGTTGAAATGGCTGCTGCAAATAAAGTCCTAACTCTAAGCACTAAAAAGGGTGAAAATAATTTATCCCTATCCTCTGCTACGTGCATTTCTCAAGGTTCAGATCTTTCCTTTTGCATGCAGATATCCTTCCACAAGTCATGAATTTCCTAGGATGCTTGTAGCATATCATTCTTTAGAGATCATATGTTATTGGAGAGGGAAACCATGAATGTAAGCCCAGGAAGCAGGTGAGCAGAGCAAGCTCCAGGCCCTGGTGCTCCGCTCAGCCTGTCAGGAGCAATCCCAGTTCAAAGCCAGTCAAACTCTATGGAAAATCTCTGTGCCTTCGATGGCTTTTGGATCTTGGCCCTGGCTTCCCACCTTGTCTGCAGCTGCTGAAGTCTACTGAAAGAGGCTAAAAATACATCAAATAGGTTTCTAACATTATTTTTTCCACGTAAGCAACTGCCTTAGTTGCTATTTTGTCGTGTGTGGTCCATGACCCTAACTATTGATACCATGGTTAATGCTGGACAGAAACTAGAAGACTCCAGAGTGCATGCTCAAGTAGTTAGCAAGTATGATGTAAAGGTGAAGGGACTGTACAAAGAAAAATGAAGAGTGAGGCTTAGCAGCTGTTAGTGGCCTCAGTGTGCTAATGCATAAAGGGATGGTGTAAAAAGGAAAGAAAACCAAAAAGGTATATATTTTAAAAACTTAATTTTTGTTTTTGTGGAGAGGATGTACCTTCAGTATGTAATAATGCATGTAAGGCCTGATCTATAGAACGTACTGTGTAAGGCTATGTGTGTGCCTCAGCTCTTCTCGTATAGCCAGCATCCTTTTCTTCAGGGTATTTCTCTTTTTGCTTGACAAAACAGTGACCGTGACATGAAGTCTTTATTTCTCCCTGCCCAAACAAAAGCTGTTGATCGAGGCACCAGTGCCCGAAGGACGAGTTTCAGTTTCGGCATTGCAAGGTGTCCGTCTGAGTCAGCAGATTCAACCCGCTCTGATTTCAGCAGAACTTGGATGAAGTTTCAAATTGGCGTTGTTTTTGAGGAAAGCAAATATTCATCCTCTCTCAGGGCAACTGCTTCGTCTCTTCAGATGACGAGTAGCAGGGGCAAATCTTGCTCTTTATCAGCATGGTCTTTCAAGCATGCAGTAACTGATGGTAGCAGTGGCGGGGATATTTTCTCAGGCGCTGTCTCAGGAAATGCCTGACCAGAGCCAGCTGCCTCGGTTCCCAGCTCACAGGATTTCTGATTCATTTCAGCGATGTATCAGAACATAACCCAAGGATTTGGGATAACTCTGAGCTTTGGATTCTCTTCTAAACTTGAGTACTGCTGCTTTACCTTCTGGAATCAAACTCTGCCTCTGAGCATCTGTGAACTCCACAAGCTCAGAAACCAGAACCAGACCCGCACTTTGTGGCTTCAGCCCATCTTTCATTCATTAATTTCTAAAGTATTTTACGGCCTTGGTTATCTGGCCACTTCCTGATGCCTTTAACAGCTTCCTCATAGCAAGTGAAGCTAATAAATTTACCATCACCGTGCTTATGGAAGTCTGAAGCAGGCTTGCTTTTTTTTTTTAAGTAAGGGGAAAATGTTCGTTTGATGCCTCTGATGTCCGACTGTTGGTAGGGAAACAATACAAATAAATGTGACTGATGAAATGTATAGGAAGAAAATTCGATAATTGGGCGTGCAGGAAAATGTATGGCCTGGAAGATGCTGGACCAGTCCCTGGAACCCGCTGTCTGGCAGAGGAAGCAGTATTCCCTGCTGCATTCCCAGCGCTGGGCCCTTGTTGCGGCACAACTTGTTAATCATCACACCATCAGACGGGCCAGAATGCGGCCAATATAACTTAGGCTTTTGTGTTGCCGTGGATGCTATCTAAGCATTCCTGGAACAGTAATTTCCTTTTTGGCCTCCATGGAAACAGTCATAAAACAATTCTTAAAATGTCAGGAGCGACTGCATCTAATGGTGGTGCTTTAGCCAAAGAAAACATACTTCAGTTTTGAAGCATTCCCACCAAAACACTGAAATCTTAAAGCTACTAATAGGCTGTGCATCAGCGCCTGAGCACTTTACCATGACATTTAATAAAATGTAATTCATATACCAGCTTTGCTGCAGTCACGATATCCACTGAGGTGCACTAAAAACTTTCCAGAAGAGATCAGAAGAGAGGAGGGCAGGGGTGGCGGCAGAGTGAGCAGCAGGGGCAGGCTGCTTGGGTTGTCTGCCCTGGTTATCTTGCAGCTTGATAAGCGGCGAACATTTAACATTTCACACTCATGCAGAGATCTGCCCATAATGAACGTACTGCTGGTGCCACTGATAGATGTATCACTCAGTAGCGTCACCAGTGTCAGATTGGATACTGGGAAAGACTTCTTACTGGCATAGACTGCCCAGGGGTGGGGATGACTGTACCTGGGGGTGTTGCAGAGCTGTGGGGATGTGGCACTGAGGGAGGTGGGTGGTGGGCATGGGGACTGGGCTGGGGGTGGATTGGGGAGCTCAGTGGTTCTATGGTCCTAAGAAAAACATGACATCTCTTGCAAAGTCAGTCCACGTGAGCAGCACTGGGTGTCCCTGTGTTTGCATTCTGATTATTATTATTATTATTATTATTATTATTATTATTATTATTATTATTATTATTATTATTATTATTATTATTTCTGTTACTGCTTTTTTGGCAACAGGGAAAACAAGAAGATTCCCCATGTGTTTTTGTGGATAAGCTGCCAGTCAGCCTCCTGTGTTTTAGTGAACTGGAGGGAGGAAGGAAGGGATAATCAAACTAGGTGAGCAATTGCAACTCCTTTTGTATTTGGTGTGAATCATTGCCTGCAGTCTGCGGTCGATGGCTCAGAAGCCTTCAGCTGGTGCTGCCTTGTGTCAGACTGGATCCAGCACTCAGTTCTGTGCTTGCTGCTCTGAAGCAGAGTTTCCAGGTTTCCTTCCATCAAGTTCTCTTCAGATCTTCATTCTATAAGTGCCAGTGCCAGAAGCAGTCGTCCCCACTTGTCCTAGGCAGCACGCATGTGGTACGGCCAGATGCTGTGCTGGGAGATGCCATGCTTCCTCCCTTCTGTGAAGCCGTCAGGTTGGGCTGTTAATGCACTCCCAGCCCCGCATCGTGCTGGGGATGTCCATCAGCTATTTCCCAGACAGCGAGCAGCTGCCGGCCTGGCTCTGTCGTGACTCTGGTGTCCAGCAGGGCAAGTTTCAAAACATTCAGAGAATCAGTTCAGGCAAGCACACAGAGTTCAGCTGCTCATGGGAAGCCAATCCAAGCATCTCAAATGCTGTGGGGGTGGCACAGGGGCCGTGAATCTTTCAGGGTTAGGCTCCCTTCCATCTGCTGGAGGACGGCAGATCGTATTGGCAGCGAGGCCGGAGCACAGCAGAGCAGAGGACTTGGACGTTTTCTCAGATTTGAGTTTCCATCCAAAAGGTTATTGCTTGAAATCAAGTTGTGCTGAGAGATACGGGGGAGAAGAGAAAGGAGCACTTCACCAAATGTCATCACTGCTGGGTACGGCTTGGGCACGCTCTGCATTTTTGATGTAAGCTGAAGCCAGCTGTTTATTAAAGCTGGCTCATGCATCCCATGAGCTCGTGAGCCATGTGGGTTCCTGCTCTGCCCCCACGTTTCTTTCAATCGCAGGTATTTTCAGATTGCCTTCATCTTTTCACCCTGAGATACTTTAACACAGTGTTAAAATATAACCAAAGCCTGGAAAGCTGTTAAAAATTCAACACAAAACGATGAATACAATTTTTAAACTGCACTTTAAAGCCTTCTGGACTTCTTTAAATATTTCTTTCCACCTCGTTCTCTCTTAAGTCCTCCTGCGCTTGAGAACGTTGCAATTCTGAAAGACGCTGCCTCTTATTTTTATCTTTATAGTTTTATTCTGCTGTGTTCTTCTTGAAATTGGTACTGAGCTGAGCTCGTTCTGGGTTACTGATACGGGAATCGTTTCGCTGATGGGGGTGTAAACTCTTACCCTTAAGACAGTTTTAAAATTACACTTCCAATCCTCTTATCTCTTCTGTAGATCGTCAGTCTTGCTCGTGGGTTTTCTGGAGAGAATGATTTAATTATGAATGAATGCTTTCCATTTGGGTTTGTTTGCTTTTAAGACAGATAAGCTATCTTGCTTTCTCTGGGAGAGATGCAGATATTTCTAATTATAAACGTGAGAGTGGTGCAGTTCAGAGTAGCTCACTGTTTGCTGGCACGGCAGAAATATAACCGGTGCAAACGTTTTGGAAAACCGATGAGCCTGTGACTGTGGATGTGCTGATGGAGGGGTGTGAAAGGGCAAAGTAGCAGAGAGTTACAGGACTAGCGAAATGAATGGGGTTATGCTGTCAGTGCGTCTTCCTCTTCAGCTGCCATTGAATTTGTGGCATTCCTAGTGGCGTTTACTATTCATCCAGGTCATTTTCTTGGCGTAGACAAGTTCTTTGGAAACTTTACTTGAGAAAACCTGTGAAACGTACTGCCCCTTGTTCCTGCTGCTTTGTGTGGAGGAGTAAGAGCTTTAGGAGGTGAGGCTGGGGCTGGTGGTGTGTCCGCATCACCTGAAGGGACAGAGCGCTGTGGCTGCAACTGATATTGGAAGGGAACGATGTGGGTAAGTGGTGCACTTAGCAGGCCATGGTTGGAGGAACAGGGTGGCTGCACGTGAGGGCAAAGCTGCTCACACAGCCCATACGCTTAAATCTTATTAAAGCGAAGCATGTGCTGAAGGACTCTGCTGAACCAGGCACTGCAACGCGTTCGAGAAGAATGGATATGAGGCCGTTTTGTTAAATTTATACCAGCACTGGGCATGCGAGGTGTGTGTCACGCGTGACTCTGAGTCATTAACATTCCTCTTCAGGTTCCTTTAAAGGTTCAGCAGTGCGCGCTCTTTCAAAGCCCCCGCCTTACACCTTTGACCTGTCAGACTACTTCTAACGAATTGCAGGGATGGATATGTTTAAACCATTCCGAGTTGCTTCTTCCACAGGGTAATGTGATGTAGAGCTGAGCGGGCAGGCAGTACAGGACACTGGGCAGGGCTGCTCTTCTCATGGAAGAGAACATTGCACCTCCAGAACTCCCTCTCCACAGGGCAGGAGCACGAAGCGTTTTACATGCTTAGCAAACCCCAGCTCGTAGCCACCGAGGTGAGTTATGAGCCACAGCATCCAGGAGTGAGAACGCAGTGCCACTCACCTGGGCAGCGTTGGAAGAAGAAGACCCGGAGCAGTGCCACGGTATCGGGCATGCAAACACAGAAGGAGCAGCGGAGTGAAATTTTACTATATTTGGGTAATCCTCTAACACTGAGGCAACTCAGTGTTCTGTTTCAGATGGCTGTTTTTTTCCCCCACTCTTTTCTATGTGAGCGAATTGGTGCTTTCTTAAATATTGATGTTAATCTCCTCAGTTGGAAGCGAACCAAGCTTCTGTATTTCTTATCCTCCCAAATCATCTGTACTTCAGATTTGTTTACCAAATGGACTATATTGCATTCCCATAAATCCCGTACTTCGCGTTTGCTGTGATATTAATTTATTAGCGCGCATGCATTTTCAACATCAATTACACTCAATCTCAACAGACATAACTCTCTTCAAAGGAGATGGAAAGCCGTGCAGCTCTTGGCTTGCTAAATCCCCTCCCCTGCCTCTGCCTGCCGCAGAGCCGAGCCCTGCTTCACCCACCGGGGATGTGCACGCTGTACAGAAGCAAAGACATGACTGAGAAGTATCCCAGCTGCAGCGTGAGTTTGGGTCCGCCTAATATTTTGCTTAAAGGCGGTGATCATTCATCTCCTTGAAAGCAAAAGCGCTGCACTGATGTTTGTAGGAAGGAGCTCGAAATCCTGATGCGAATGCATTCTGACTCAGCCAGCAGAAGAGGGCATTGGCTTTCAAAATGCTGTGATTTGGAGGCAGATTTAGGATTTCGGCAGGGAGGAAGAGCAGCAGCTTTTGTTAACTGAGCAGCTGAACAGCTGGAATAAATGTCTAAAAACATACACGTCTTCATTTACAGCCAGAGCTTTTGTTTACACCAAACATTGCCGGTTAAGGGAAAGCAACACCAAGTGTTTATTTCTTATAATGAGAAATGACCAAAGACCGTTATGTGTAAAAGAACTTCTCACCAGAGTTAATCTAATATCGCAGGATCTGAATTAAAAATGACAAAGGAAAGGAAAAATGCTTCAGTGAAAAAGAGAACCGCAAACTGCCTTCGTTTGCTTCCTGCAGCTGAGCTGGAATTTAAATGGTGCCTTGCAAGTGAAAAATAACTTTTCCTTCAGATGACCTGCTTAAAACTCGGAATGCTGTTGTAGTTTCAGAAACGCTTGTCAGCCCCGGTCACTGATGCATAGGATAAAAATGAGAAGCACATGGGACTTTGATCCTGAATTGTACGGTTTTACCCTATGCTTGTAGGTATGCGGGCTTTTCCTTGGGCAGCAGTTCTTGCAGAAGGTGTTGGATTTTGCTAATACAGATTTCCAGAACTACAAACTGTTATCCCTCCATCGCCCATTACTGAATTTGCATCTAAAAGTCAGAACTTTACAGAGTACTTTTTACCAGAAATAGCGGTAGGAAATGCCTCTGTTTATTTCGCTGAATATTTCTGAAATTGGAGAAGGTTTCCATGCTTTACGGTGAAATTACTCTATTTTTTCCTTTTTTTTTCCTAACAAACCAGTGAATAACTTCAATCCAGATCTCTTCCTCCGGTGATGAGACTTGCAAGGACTGGGAGGGAGCACAAAACCCTTCGCCGTTTGCTGACTTCCTTTCCACTGCTGCCCCTGGACAGGGAGGTTTGCTCAGGTTGGAAAAGACCTTCAAGTTCAAGTCCAACCACAACCAAACCATACTACCCTACCTCTAACAGCCCACCGCTAAATCACGTCCCTGAGCACCACCTCCAAATGGATTTTAAACACATTCAGGGATGGTGGCTCAACCACGGCATCACAAAAGGCCATTTCTCGTAGCTGTCCCCCCGACACATCTTCCTTCCGTTTCTTTTTTTTTTTTTAATGTATTTCCCCCTTCGATTTTCTTCTGCAATCGTTATTATTTAGTGGCTTATTAATTCAAATGGAGACGGAGTGATTGTTTTAAGTGCCTTTCTGTCGGGATACCTTTCCAGCTCGCCACACTGAACTGCAGCACAGATGTTATGCACATTTAACTGTGCAGTCAGCGTGCATATTTTTAACATAACTTGTCTTGAAAATATTTATTCAAGCCAAGACAACAGAAAATTAGAGTAATTTGATTGCTCAGGCTTAAGGAATAGATTACTACTGTTCCAGATGTAAGAAACAACAGACTACTTACTCTCTCTGGACTGAAAAAAACGTCATTGGCTCCTGATACCAACCATATTTGCTATTATGTTCATAGTAAATCTTTTAAAAGTTGGATACCTTGAAAGAGTTTCAGTTTAAACCTTTGCCAACTAGCATTACGAGAATTTCCCCCCCAAATAAGCTCATTATGAAGGGTTTCAAAATACCCAGAGCTCCAAAGGTGCAATATTACAAAGCCAAGTTATAAATCCTCCTTGCCATGAAGTAAGAGTGCCAGATATCTCTGCAGTGGACTCGGGCTCTGCGAGGCTTTCAGCAGTCAGGCCTGATTACATCTGAAGATCAGGCTGCTGGCACAAAGGACGTGGGATCTGGGATGCAGTGTTTTTCTTTGTTACGGTCTTTGACTGAATCTTCTTTGTGTCGATTTTGCAGTTCTCGCTCAACCTTTTGGACTCCTTCTTACTGTTTTTCTTTCTCTTTGTGTGACTTAGGTGCAGTTATCGTTTTTATGCTTATTATTCGTCTTTCACTGCATTTCTGAATGTGTGGAAATGGTCCAAAGGAGAGCGAGACAGAAATGCTAGCTCTTATCCAGCTCTTACCCAGGGTTCAAAATACGTGTTCTTAATACTTTATTAGTAACTGTATGATGAGGTTGCCAAAGTACTGTGGCATCACAGGAGGATATTTTAAGCTGTTTTCCTGCAGCTTCAGCTTCTGTTTCCGTCCCTCAGAAGTGTGCTTTGAGGTTCAGGCTGATATGGCAGTGTAATGTGGAAGTACCTGAGCTATCCTTGTGTGAGCTGTCCATAAGTGCAACTGTGGTCCTTTCTGCAAGCGGGACCAGCTCTCTGTCTGCTTGCACTCGTGCATACATAAGCTGCCCTTGTACAATTCACTTGGATGTTTTTATCCCAGTGCCTTTTTGACTTATGAATATAAATGTGGTGCCCATGGGTGTGATGTACAAGATATGGAAGCCAGACTCAGCTCCCTGGGAGCGTGACTTCCCAATGCCTGCAGCTGGACATTGTGCTGAGGGACGTGGTTTAGAGAGAACTGTTGGTGGTATGTGGATGGTTGAACTGGATGATCTTGTAGGTCTTTTCCAACCTTGGTGATTCTATGATTCTGTGATTCTATGGATGGAGCTGGGCAGCTGCTCGTAATGAAACAACCTAAACAATAACCACAGCTAAATATGGGTGTTGCCTTCATTTTCCCGTAGGTGAGATTTTCATTAAGTCTTTTCTTTTTGGTGTTATGCGCTGTTTTATGAGGCTTTTGAAGCCACAGAGTCAATGATTAGTAGAGAGAGAAGCAAGGTGCGGGTGTTTCAGAAGCTGCACCCTGCAACTTAACATATGCTTTGCTGTGCATCTTCCCTCTCTGTCCCACCAGTGGCCTCTGCTCCAGTCCTACATGGAAAGGAGACCGTAAAAACTTTGGTTGGTGTCTGGTTTTACTTAAGTATCTTATTACTTTGGGGTGAAGATGAGTGTGAGGAAATAGTCTTCATAGTTGCTCTTGTACAATAGCTCTGTAGGTTGGAAATTCCTTCCTTAAACCCATCCTTCTTTTCTCTTCTCTGGACAGCAAAGAATGTCATATTTTCATTTCTCTGTCTGCCGTATATTTCTCCTGTCAGAGCTGCATGGAAGGCACCATTCAGCAGGGAAGTGGAGCACTGATTCTGATCGCTTTTGGATCAAACCCGGTGCATACCTTAGCCTGGGTTTAAATAGTGCTGTCCTTATGGTCCAGCCACTGAGCAGCTTAAAGCCAGCCTGAGGCACTGGTCTGTGCAAAGCACAGCGCTTTGAGTCACAGTTCCCCTAAAGCTGAGGTAATGGAAGCAAGATTTTAGCAGATGAATGTTTTGGGGCTGCTAATCAGGTAGCACGGGGCTCTAACGGTGCTGCGCAGTCTATAGCTGCTGGAAATCTAGTTTAGGTGTCTAAAGGGAGATTTCCTTCATTCCTATCTTTCCACATTCACCTTTTGAAGAATACAAATGTTTGTGTATAAAAGGTCATCAGGGGCTGCCTTACAACTTAAATCCCAGCACCTTGTGTCATTTTTCATGTAATAGCCGGGATGGAGCACAGCACCCTTTAAAAAGGAACTTGAGCCGTACTGCTCAGTGTTAGCTGACAGCCTACTAAAAACAAAAGTCTTCATTTTTCTTCTTTGTCTGCTCTCTAACCAGCCAGAAACTGCGCAGAGCGCTCTTGTTAGATCTCCAAGTATGCAACGCGGAGAACTCCTTGGATTCTAAAATTGCTGAGTACACACGAGCGGTGCCACAGTGTCCTCTCCTCGTGCCAAAGCAAATTTCTGAGTTATGTAATTCTCCTCTCCAGTGTTTGAGTTAGGTAAGGCGTTCGGCATGTCGCAGGGCCTTAAGAGCACCTCGTCTGCGGGGTCCTGCGGTGCATCACGGTGCCACCAGCACCTCCGTTTCAGGAAGGCCAGTCAGAGCTCATAGGACAGAGCACCAGAGAGCACTGTGCCTGCCTGCTAACCCCAGTTAGCCCGGGAGGCTTTTCATGTTCAAGAAAACCCCAAGCCAACAACCATTGTCAGCCACTGGGCTGCAAATGTGCCCCATGAGACCAGGGAACAATTCCAGTTCTCTTGGTCCCTGGCTTATTTTGTGGCTGAAGTCTGAACCTGTCAGCTCTGCGGGTTCCCTGCACTTCAGTAGGATAACTGGTGGCTTCAAGGCAGGTTTTTGTGTTTTTTTTTCCTCTTGTATATTATGATATACCTAGCATGTGTAAATAAACATTACCTTTCATTAAATCCTAGGCCAAGATGAAATGGCCTTCAGTAGATTGTGCGCAGATGAAAGGGGCTGCTAGAAGTTATTAGCTGCTTATCTATGGTGGGCCATCAGCATGTGATGGTTTAGAAGGGCTTTCAAACATTTCTACCTCTTTCTTTGTTTTTACTTTGCTTTCTTTGTTTTCATTGCTTGTAACTTGTAGAGGAGTTGTGAACTAATAGCTTTGTAAAGCACTTCTCAACCACTTACGCAGCTTTCAGAAGTGCTCTCCTTTTTCTAATTCAATAGCAGCTTTACTGTTGGCTTCAGTGGAAGCAGAAGGGAGACCAAGTGCTTCTTGAAAAGCCACACTGGTTTCCTCTGCGTTTTGTCTTTTTGTCTCTTCCAGTTCCTAGAATGACTTTTGTAGCATCTTCAAGTGAGAACTGCAGGTTAAAATGTGAGCACTCCCCAGTTTCTGTGCTTGATGCAGGGGTCTTTAGGCAGTGCTTTTGCTGAAGCTGCAGTAGGGATGGGACACACACAGATATTAATTAGTTGTTAAGGAAAAGTTCCTACTCAAATCTAATGTGTCCCCTTGCATACATGGGACTTTTTCCTTGTCTGATACTGCATGTAGGTTTTGCTGTGCGTTGAACTGCTTGGTGCTGGGGAACCCTGTGCTGCCTGGCTCTCGCCATTCATTGGTGATGCTGCTCACTGCTGGGACTCTTCTCTCAGCTCAGCACATGAGAAGCTAATTCCAGCCCACTGTTCTGTGCTGACTTCCAAGTATTATGAAGTCATTTTGTACTTATTTATTTAAAAAATAAACCCACCTGCACTGCTTTACATAAACACAAGCCGAGATGTCCAAGAATCGTGTGTCTGCAGCGCAGTGTTTATCCACTTGGAGCAGAGATCGAGTTCTCCTTGCCTGGCACAATGTCAAGCATAATGGCACTAAGCAAGCCAAACCCTGGAAGCTTTGGGCAGGCCTTTATTTATCCTTGTTAGCCAGAACTCCCTCGACCACAGTGGGAACTGGGAAGCAATACATGATGGATGGGAGGCTGCAGGCAGAGCTCAGGGCCATGCATGCAGGGCTGGCTCTGCGCAGGGTGCCCTGCCCACAAAAGGTCAGCGGTACTCACGTGTGAAGGTGTACCAGAAAAATAAATAGGCCTTTTGGATCCGAAAGAACAGCTGTGTCCTTAGGGTGCCACGGTTTGTGCTGCACAGCATGTGAATGCAGTGATTCTGTAGCGTTTCTTCTCTCCCACTGCCATGCTTCAAGGTCTCTAGGTATAAAGGGAGACCTCTTGCAAGAGTCAGCTGGAGTTCCTCTCCTCCATCTCCTCTCACCTCTGGGAAGTGAGAGTCCATCCTGGGGCCAGGATAAAGCCTGTGGGATGTAAGGATGTCAGCCTCCTCTCTGATTCCATTTAAGTGAGTTCATAACCCAGTCAGATGTTAACAGAAGTTAAGTTCTTGTGAGGCAAAGCTGGGAAGTGTGATGTCCGAGCATCACGGAAGACTAGTTTTTCTCTGCTTTCCTTTTTGTTGGTGTGCACATAGAGGAGCTCTCACCTCACATCACTTATTTCTAGATCGGTCTCTTGCATTCATTAGTGTAAAGCTGCACACAAGTACCTGAATGCACAAGTATTTTCAGTCTTCCATCTTCAGTTACTTCCATCCTGGAGGGTGCTTAACAGAAGTTCTGCTTATAAGTGGAAATAAAAATTGCATTCATTGCTTTGGGTAGGATGCTGCATGTCGCCAGAGTCAGGGCTAACTGTCCTTGAAGGGCAGAGGAAGAAGTGGATGCAGTGGCATCACCTCTGTCCATAATGCCTTTTTTTACACAAGTTTTATCTTGAAGGAGCAACAGCAAAGCTGTGATTAGTGCACTTTGTAGATAGTTGGTGTTTCTGGGTACCAGACAGGAGTTCAGGGTTCCTCACTGAATGGTAGGACTTCGTAACTTCTTTGTTCATCAGGGGACAACTTGATCAGGTATTGGGCACTGTGCTTTGTGTCTCAGTTGTCTTCCATGCCTGTGTCCACCATACCTCCTGAACCCTATGCTGGGCGTTAACGCCTTGCCCTACGTAGTGTCAAAAGCATTTAGGTGCGTACCTTCCCCATGCCACCTTTAAAGTCTCTGTCTTGAGTTTTGCATGCCACTGCCTGGTGTATCAGCGAGTGGTTCTGCTTGCTAGAATAGAAAGCCTGAGGTGGGACAAAATGACGTCAGCCACCACAAGAAGTGTCTGTCAGTAACACTGTGCTGTGATTTCTGCTGCAAAATTTCTCATAGGTGAGACGTTCATGCTGTGATGTGACACTGCATGTGCAGGATTTTGTGTCTGAATGCAGAGTCTACATCTGCTTAGTTGTGTGTGCATGCACATGTTTGTGTGCATATACGTATGTATGTGTGTATTAAATGGTTTCAAAGCTTTAAGCCAGTAATGCAAGGAAACCAAAATCACGGGGCATGATTTGCTCTGTGGTTTGGAGAGAACCACATCTTCTGAGAGCTCCTGCCTTCAGCATAGCAAACCCAGGCATTTCAAACAAGACTCAATTTGCTGAGAAACGTAGTGAAAAAGGCACTTTCACATGATGAATATTTACGGTTTGTGTATGTTTACACTGAAGGAAAGAAATATAGACTCACAGAATGTTTTGTGTTGGAGAGGACTGAAAAGGCCATCTCGTCCCAGCCCCCTGCCATGCGATGCTTCTCAGCACCATCTCAGTGGTCCCATCCCAGTGGTCCTCAAGGCAGCAGAAGTGAAGCCGATCTGTTTCCCCAAGATGTGCCTCTCTGTTGAGCCCAGATCTCCTAGTCTATTCAGGTGCAATTAATCTAATGTAGCTATATATATATAGCTATATATTGGAGCTCATATCAATTTTCTCTGTTATAAATAAAGGACATTTTCAATGTGTATTCCTTTGAGAACAGTGAGATTTGCTCCATGCGCAGGCTTGGGAGTGACCTGAAGTTCATTGTCTTCTGGACTGAGTTGTAATATCGTGGAGGAATCCTGGCAGAGAAATCTCTCACTGAGAGAGAAAGAAATGAAATCCTTTGACTCTTGGGGTTGCCAGCTGGGTTACTCCGCCTGCAGGCTCTGCTTTCTGCAGCTGAGGTGTTTGGCTGCTGGGAGCTGGAGTGAGACCACCAAATACGATGTTGTTACACATTCAGGTAACCTACATGGACATCTCTTCTCTTGCTTCTGTACCACCCCTTCTGAGTCTTTAATAGCTAGATTTTTGAAAGATTATGGTAACGCTATAATCTGTTATGCCTGGCACTCTGTAAACAGCATGTCTAACAGCAGCGCGCAGATCCACTGTCAAAGCCAATTAATTTGGGAATCTGGGTAGGAAAATACACTTCTTAGTGCTGTGTTTCAGGAGGACTGAGGAACATAACCTGAAGCAGCATCCGAGATCCAGAACTCGTGCTGCATTTTGCAGGTAGCTCAGTACAGTCTGGATTAGGTTCAAATATTCCTTGGACATCCATGTACTAAATAATGGAAAGTTTTTGGTCTTGTACAGCCAAAGGGGAAGAAGTTTGATAAGTTCAGCATTTTAATTTAAACTAAACATGTGGTTGATTGTGATACTTGACCAGGGCGATGAAAATGAGAAGGTAATCTGCCAGAATCAAAAATAAGCATTTCCAACATCTTTCTGATATCGCTGATAGAGCAGTTAGTCACTCTGCAGTCAATGCTATGCATCTTTCAGACAGGAGCTCCTCACCCAAAACTGCAGCCACCCCTCAGGAGGCCAAATTTATGGTTGTGCATGGTTGGTCTCCATCGTTCCTTCAGAAGCCTCCTTGGTAGCTTTGGTTTGTTTGTAAAATGGAGCCTCATAGAGGATGGGCAGAGCTGAGAAGTGGGACAGAACAGGTTCTGTGGCTGCTGGCATGGTGAGGAAGGGACCTGCAGTGAACTTAAGGGAACTTGAAAAGTTAAACATCAAAGTAGTTTGGCTTGACCATAAAGAGTGGTTTGGGAACTAACTACAGATGAGTGGAGAGAAATTGGAGGAGCACTCTGTAAATTCTAGTACAAAACTAATGTGAAGACCACAGAACAGCCCGTTGTTTCATTTTCCTGGTGTCCCGGTTGCTTTGAGGGCTTCGTGGAAATTTGGGTTTTCCTTTATTTGCACACAGTTCGTACAAAATATTTCGAGTGACTCTGGATGCTGTCAGAACTGACTAAGGTTAATTAACTCGCTAGTCAAATTTAGCCCTGCAATAAGAATGTGCTTATTGGAACTCAACAAGTTCTGCGCGCGCTTGGGCTTACTTTGGCAGACGTTCACTCTCATCACCTGCTGAGCTCGATATCACTGCGGTCCTTTGGCCCAAAGAGCAAGAAATTAGGACCAGCAATTAAAACCCTTAGTGCAGTGCTGTGGTTTGCAGCTCCTGGGCAAGCAATTGGTCTACTGGAGCTTAGGCTGGATGCACCGCGCTCAGCTTGTTTATTTGGATTGCCTGCCTTGCAGAGAAAACCTATATCCGCTTCCAAGCTAACGAGTTTCTTAAAGTATGGCAGTTGCCACAACTTTGAAACATAATCTCCGTAGATCTGCAGTAACATTACATCCAAAGCCTACCATCTTTTTTGTTGAGCTAATAAAGAAATCATCAGTGGTTTATCCTTCCACGAGGCTTCCGTGGCTGCAAAAGCACTTAAAATTGAACAAGCCAACTTTGCCCTGCTCCTGTTTATTTCCTCTTGTACAGGCTATTAACTTTTAGAGACTGTTTCTTTTTTGTGTGTGTGGCATGGCCATTACAGGATCGTGAAGGCTACAGATCCTTGTACTTCTGGGTGCAATTAAGACAAAGGCTTGCTAAGGCTTGGAGGCTCAGGATGCCGAAGCTTTGAGGTTGGTGCCTGTTAAGCTGCCTGCATGGACTGCGTGCCTGGGATGGGAGGGCTCTAAAGTTGGCCTAATTCTGCATGGGTTGAAATGGTGTGGAATCTAGTACAGGAGCATTTGAAAACCTGCTCTAGAGTATCCACGGAAACAAATTCGGTCCTATTGTTAAGTTAGGATTTCAGTTTACTTAATGTTGTGGTGTATCTGAATTTTGGAGACGATGCTGGAGCTCTTCCGTAGCAAGTAAGTTGTGGCTAATCAGCGTGTTAACTCATTCCAGCAATGAAGTGTTTAAAAAGAAAAGAGCCTCCAAAATGTGACTGTAAACCTTCAGTGCAGGCTTATTACCTATAGAACGCTCGTGCTGCTGCCACCGAGGCCTGGGCTGTCAGCTCCTGTGGACAGGTGCCATCTGCTTGACTTGAAGGATAATGTGAAAAAACAGCCTTTTAGTAGAAGAAATGAAGTTTTACAGCTACCTGCTATAATGTGGAGGCTTTAAGGCCGCCTGAGATCAGGCATGTGTGGGTTTAGACCAGGGTGCAGGTTTCTCTTGAACAATCAATGTAGCTCAGTCCTGACTTGGCCAAAGCAACCAGCTCTGGCATCAGTTAAATATTTACATTCCCCCCTTTTTATATAAATTGTGCTCTATTAGCATACGTTTCACAG